>JACEEZ010010028.1:22500-25000 GCA_016584305.1 Chionoecetes opilio | reverse complement strand
TTTTCTTTTAATCTCTTTCTTTCTTTCTTTCTTCTTTCTTTCTTTCTTTCTTTCCTTTGTGTGGAGGAAAGACAGGGAAGGGAGGGAGGAGGAGGAAGATTTTATTTTTGTCTTACCTGGCTGATCCCTGGAGGAAAGAGTGAAGGAAGGGAGGGAGGGAGGAGGGAGGGAAGGGAAGGGGGGGAAGGAGGGAAGGAGGGAAGGAAGAAAGGAAGGGAGGGAAAGGAGGGAGGAAGCTGCCCTTAGTCCTCCCTTATGTGACAGGAGGGCAGGAGGGAAGAGAGGCAAGATGGAAGGAAGGAAGCTAGAAGGAAGGAAGATGGAGGGAAGGAAGATGGAAGGAAGGAAGATAGAAAGAAGGAAGATAGGAAGGAAGGAAGATGGCGGGAAGGAAGATGGAGGAAGGAAGATAGAAGGAAGGAAGATAGAAGGAAAAAACGTTCTCTCTTCTGGAGGGAAAATAAGATTGTTTATTTGTGTTTTTTTAATGTTTTGTCAACGGTTTTTTTTTGGTTGTTTATATAGGAAACGTTTTTAAAGTCAATGTTTTTCTTGTGGGTATGTAGGAAACGTTTTTGAAATGAACGGTCTTGTTTTTGTTTGGTGGTTTTTAAAGTCAACGTTTTTCTTGTGGGTATGTAGGAAACTTTTGAAATGAACGTTTTTTTTGTTTGGTGGTGAGGGAACGTTTGGGAAGTAGGAACGTTTGATGTATTTTGTTTTGAATGATTTTTCAACGTTTTTTGTGGGTGTTTGGAGGAAACGTTTTTTTAAAGGTAACGTTTTTTTGTATGTTTGGTGCTTAGGATCGTTTGAGAAGTATGATAGTTTAAGGTATTTGTTTTTTCTATGTTTTGTTAACGTTTTCATGTGTTATAATAGGAAACGTTTGTAAAGTTAACGTTTTTTTGGCTTTTATATGACTGTTGTGGGAACGTTTAATAAGTATGAACGTTTATTGTAATTGTTTTTTCTTGATTTTTTTTTAACATTTGTTGTTTTTATAGGAAACGTTTTTGAAGTCAACGTTTTTTTTTGTTTGGTGCTTAGGAAACGTTTGAGAAGACTTAGTATGAACGTTTTATTAGTTCATTCATACTTTCATTTAATTAATTTCTGTTTACTCATTTTGTGTGTGTGTGTGTGTGTGTGTGTGTGTGTGTATGTGTGTGTGTGTATGTGTGTGCGTGTGTGTGTGTGAATATTTTAAACGACTTTGATTTTTTTCTCCTTTCCGTCTCCACACTGAGCAAACTTTTGAAACTTGAAACTTTTCCTCCGTTTTTGTAACCTTCGAAAATTTTGGAACGTTTTGTGTATCATTATAATTCTACCCTCAGAAACGTTTTTGTACTACCGTTTACTTCACGAGGAAAGGTTTTATTTTATTTGCTGTATTTATTTTAGATGAATATGTGGGTGATGAGGAAGAGAGAGAGAGAGAAGAGAGAGAGAGAGAGAGAGAGAAGAGACGGAGAGAGAGGAGAAGAGAGAGAGAGCGAAGAGAGAGAGAGAGAGAGAGAGAGACGAGAGAGAGAGAGAGAAAGAGAGAGAGAGAGAGAGAGATTTTTGTTTTTTATCAATTTATTACGCTCAAAGAGCGACGGCGAGTACTGAAATATTTCAAACGTATAATTAATTAATTCGGGACACAAAGGTAACGTGTATTTCGATGCAGGATCGGATCAAAGTATATAGTTCATTTGTTTTCTATGGGTAACGCATGTGTTATAATGGAAAGGAATTAACCCTGGCTTAATGACTTGTGGGGAACGTACTAATAATATCAAATTAATTTTTTTCCGTTTTTTAAAGGAGGAACGTGAGTCACACTTGGGCTAGAAAGGCGTCCTGAGGAAGCATTGTCCTGAACGAAGGTACACTTTGATTTCATTAATATTCTGAACATTGTTGTGGTCTGGTGTGGTGTGACTAGTTGTGTGGAGGGGTGGATGGGAATGTCCCCCGCCTCAGAGACTTGCAACAAATCTGTTCCTCCCAGCCGAAAATTTTGGGCAGACATCAATTATTCTCTCGAGAACGTGTCTACCGTTTACTCGGGAAAGGGATTTATGCTGTAATTGGTCATATGTGGTGATAGAACAAGAGGCCGAGCGGTAGTGACGGAGAGGGAGGTGGGGAGAAGAAGCGGCCGAGTGATCAACGTTGAAAGAGAGAGAGGGTGAGAGAGAGCGAGAGAGAGAGAGAGCGAGAGAGAGAGAGAGAGAGGTTGTAGTGTTTAAGAAAGAGATCACTGGTCTTCCTCCTCCTCCTCCTCTCTCCTCCTCCTCCTCCTCCTCCTCCTCCTCCTCCTCCTCCTCTCCTCCTCCTCCTCCACCACTTATTTCCCCTTGCTTCGATTTTTTCCTCCATATCTTTTTCTTCCTCCAGTATTTCCCTCCATTACCTCACTGACTTGATAATTTATTCCTCCTGTGTTTACTTTTCCCTCCTTCCCCTCCCTTCCCTCCCCTCTTTCTTCCCCTCCTTCTTCCCCTCC
>JACEEZ010010028.1:0-7500 GCA_016584305.1 Chionoecetes opilio | reverse complement strand
CCCCTTTTATTATTACTTTATTTTAATTTTTGTTTTCTTTTTTGGGGTTCTTTTATTTAAGTGTTGTTTTGCTTTTTTTGAGTTACTTTTATTTAGTGGTATTTTTTTGTTTTTATTGAGTACTTTTTTTAATGGTATTTTTTGTTTTTTATTGAGTTACTTTTTTTTAAAGTGGTTGTTTTGCTTTTATTTTTACTTTTATTTAAGTGGTATTTTTGCTTTTTTGAGTTTTTTTATTTAGGGGTATTTTTTTCCTTTTTTTGGTTATTTTTTATTTAAGTGGTATTTTTTTGCTTTTATTGGTTACTTTTTTTTTAGGGTATGTTTTCTTTTATTTATTACTTTTTTTAAGGGTATGTTTTGCTTTTATTGATTACTTTTTTAAGGGGGTATTTTTGCTTTTATTGATACTTTTATTTTGGTATGTTTTGTTTTTATTATTTTACTTTTTTTTAAGGGTATTTTTTGTTTTTATTGAGTACTTTTTTTTAAGGGGTATGTTTTGCTTTTATTGATTACTTTATTTAAGGGGTATGTTTTGCTTTTATTGAGTTACTTTTTTTTAAAGGGGTATGTTTTGCTTTTATTGAGTCTTTTATTTAAGGGTTTTTTGCTTTTATTGATTACTTTTATTTAAGGGTATGTTTTTTTTATTGAGTTATTTTTGACCCGTTTGAACATGGTTTTTTATATCTTGCATTTCTTGTTCCCTTTTGGGCTTTCACCTGCTATCTCTTTCCACAGGGGGCATCGAACTAATTAAAAGGAGGGTCCGAGAGGCGCTACGGTGTGTATGTACCTGTGTGTGGTGTGTCTTTGTGTGTGTGACTGTGGTTGTGTTTGGTGTGTTGAGAGAGAAATTGTTGGGTTTTTGGATCGTGACGTCTTTTTTAAAAGGGAAAGGGGAAAAAGAGAAAAAGAGAGAGGGGTGAGTGGGAAAAAGGGAAGGGGGAAAAGGAAAAGGGTTGGGAAAGAGGGGTCGGAGGGACAAAGAGGGGGAAAGGGGAAGAGGGGGGGAGGGGAAGGTGGGAAGAGGGGGAGGGAGGGGGGAAGAAGGGGAAAGGGGGAAAAGGGGAAAATCCCTGTCCTATCCCTTAAAACTCAGGTGGACTTGCTGCCCTGGAGAGGGGTTAATTAGGGAAAAAGAAGAGGAGAGAGAGAGAAGAGAGAGGAAGAAAGGAAAGGGGAGAGAGAGAGGGGATCTGATAAATTGACTATAAGGGGAACAAGGAGAGAGAGAAGGAGAGAGAGAAATTTACTGATAGCGTATCGCCCCACCTCCTCTCCACTCAAATTTCTCCAAACTACCCCCCCTTCTCTCTCTCTCTCTCTCTCTCTCTCTCTCTCTCTCTCTCTCTCTCTCTCTCCCTTCCCCCCTCTCTCCTTTTCTTCTTTCCCCCTTTTCCTTCCTCCCCCCGATAAAGGTTTTCCTAAGTGAAAAATATTTTTTTATATTTTGCATTATCCATTTTTTTGTTTTACTTATAGACTTATTCATTTTTTTAGCGATTTTTTTTATTTTATTATTATTTATTTTTATTATTATTATCTTGTTTTTTTCTTTCGTATCTTTTTTGTTATATTTTCTACTGTATTTGTGCTCTCTCTCTCTCTCTCTCTCTCTCTCTCCCCCTCTCTCTCCTCTCCCCCTCTCTCCCCTCCTCCTCTCTTCCCTCTTCTCCCCTCTCCTTTTCCCCTCTTCTCTTCTCTATCCCCTTTCCCTTTTTTTTTTTTTACCTCTTTCTCCTCTCTCTCTCTCTTCTCCCCTCTCTCCCCCTCTCTCTCTCTCTCTCTCTCTCCCTCTCTTTCCCCTCTCGTCTCTTCTCCTCTCTCTCTCCTCTCTTTCCCCCTTCCTCTCTTCTCTCTTCTCCCTCCACCCTTCCATCTTCGTTTTTTTTCCCCTTCTTTTTTTTTTACCCACCCCCTCTCCCCTCTCTCCTCCCCCTCTCTTCCCTCTCTCTTTCCCCCTCCTCTCTCTCTTCTCTCCCCCTCTCTCTTCTCTCTCCCCTCTTCTCTCTCTCTCTCTCTCCACCCTTCCCTCTTCCTTTCTCTTTTTTTTTCTTCTACCCCCTCTCTCTCTTCTCCTCTCTCTCTCTCCTCTCTCTCCTCCTCTCTCTCTCTCTCTCTCTCTCCTTCCTCCTCTCTCTCTCTCTCCCGTAGGGTTAATGGAGGGGGGGAGGGGGGGGAACAGCCCCCGATATTGGAGGTACGAGGGAAATTGGGGGGGGATTGGGGAAAAAAGGGGAAGGAAAGGGAAGGGAAGGGAGGGAAGGAAGGGAAGGGGAAGGAAGGGAGAGAGGGGGGGAGGGGGGGGGGGAGGGGGGAAGGGGAAAGGGAAAGGGAAAGGGAAAGGAAGGAGGGGGATGGGGGAAAAGGAAGGGAGGGGAGGGAAGAAGGAAGGGAGGGAGGGGGGGAAGGGGGAAAGGAAGGGGGGAAAAGGGAGGGAGGGGGGGGAATAAGACCTTAAAATTTTGAGAGAAAACCAAATCAAAAATCTTTTTTCCTTTAAATGTACAAGGGCTTTTCCTTACCTACTAAAAATAACATATTAGGGTGAATATTTTTACTGAAATGTAATTACTTACTAATAAGGACATAAAAACATATATTATTATAATAACAAAGCAAGTGAAATAAAGAATTTGAAAAAAGGGAAGGGGGGGGGGGGGAAAAAAAAAAAAATTTTCCCCCCCTCTTTGGGTCCTCCCCCCTCCTCCCCCCCTCCTTCTTTTTTTATTTTTTTTTTCCCTTCTTTTCCCCCCCCTTTTTTTTTTTTTTTTTTTCCCATTTTTTTTCCCCTTCCCCCCTTTTTTCCCTCCTTCCTCCCCCTTTCCCCCTCCTCCCCTTCCCCCTTCCTTCCTTTTCCTCTTTCCCCTTTTTACACTTTTTAAACTATGTTCCTTTTTCCCCCTCCCCCCCTCCTCCCCCTCCTCCTCCTCCTCCTCCTCCCCTCCTCCTCTCCTCCCCCCTCCTCCCCCTTGAAAATGATCCCTATTCTTTTATTGTAAAGGAGGAAGAGGGGGTAAATAGGAGGAGGAAAGGGGGGAAAAAAGAAGAGGAGGAAAGGGGAGAAGCCTCTTGGGGTCCGCTCTTTTTACTAAAAAACCTTTTTCCCTTCCTCCTCCTCCTCCTCCTCCTCCTCCTCATCTCTTTTTCTCATCCTCTCTTTTTTTTTTCCCTCATTCTTACCCAACAATCTCTCTCTCTCTCTCTCCCTCTTCTCCCCTTCTCTTCTCTCTCTCTCTCCTCTCTCTCTCCTCTCTCTCTCTCTCTCCTCTCTCTCTCTCTTTCCAACCCACCCCTTTCCCTCCTCTTTCTGTCTACTTCTCGTGTACCCTCTCAGGAAGCAATTAACCTTTCCCCCCCTTTTTCCCTCCTCTCTCTCCCCTCTCTTCTCCTCTTCTCTCCCCCTCTCTCCCCTCTCTCTTTTCCCCCCTCTCTCTCTCTCTCCTCTCTCTTCTCTCTCAGATTTTCAAAGATGCATTTTGGGAAAGATACAAAAAAGAGTGGAGGGAGAGAGAGAGAAGAGAAGGGGGAGTAATTAACACTTGGAAACCTTTATCGTTACTCCAAACCTAAGCTTCCTCCTCCCCCTTTTTTTTCCCCCCCCCCCTCCCCTCCTCCTCCTCCTCCATCTATCTCCTTCTCCCCCTCCTCCATCTCCCTCCTCTCCCTCCCCCCCTCCCTCCCCCCCCCTCCCCTCTCTCTCTCTCTCTTTTTCCCCCTTTCTCTCTCTTTCTTCTCTTTCCCCCCCTCTCTCCCCCTCTCTCTCTTCCTCCTTCTCCCCTTTCCTTCTCTCTCTCTTCCTCTCTCTCTCTCTTTTTTGTCAAAAATATCCCCTTTCTCCCCCTTTCCAATTTTTTGAAATTTTAAATTTAAATTTAAATTTTGAAAATTGATAAAAAATTGAAAATAATGATGCTGATGGTAATGATGATGATATGATTGTAAAAGATAGTTGATGAAAATAAAGAAATAGTTGTACCATGAATAAACAATGATGATGATGATAGTAAAATGTGGTAAAAAAAAAGTGAAAAATCGATCATAATAATATCATCATTTTCCCCCTCTCCTCTCTCTCTCCCCCTCTCCTCTCTCTCTCTCTCTCTCTCTCCCCTTTTCCCCCTCCCCTCCCCCCCCTCTCTCCTTTTTTTTTTCCTCCGGTTTTGGGGAGAAGAGAGAAAAGGGAAGAGAGAGAGAAGAGAGAAAAGGGGAAAAGGGGAAAAAGAAGAAGAGGGAGAAAAGGGTTTTAAATCCCCTTTAAAAAAAGGGGTTTTTTTTTTTTCCCCCTTTTTGTTGTCGACAGGTGGAGAGAGAGAGAGAGAGAGAAAGAGAGAGAGAGAGAGAGAGAGAGAAACATTGTGGTCGTTTAAATATTGACTAGGTATGTAAAAGCTGGGTAGACTCATCCGTAGAGAGAGAGAGAGAGGGGGGTGAGGGGAAACGTTGTCACCCCTTTGAACACTATGTCACCTGTCACCCCTAAGGGAAAGGGAAAAATATTTTTTTTTTTTTTTTTTTTTTTTTTTTTTTTCCCCCCTTTTTTTTTTCCCCTTTCCTTTCCCCTTTTTCCCCCTTTCCCTTCCCCCCTCTTTTTTTCTTTCTCCTCCCCCTCTTCCTCCTCTTCCTTTCCCCTTTTCCTTTTTCTTTCCCCTTTTCCCCCCCTTCCTTTCCCCCTTTTCCTCCCCCCTTTTCTTCCTCCTCCCCCCCCTTCCTCCCCTTTCCTCCCCCCCCTCTTCCTCTTCCCCTCTCTTCCATCCATTGCCACCATTTAACTCACTTTCATTTTCCTTCCCTCTATTCTCTTTCCCTGCCTTTATTTTCCCCTCTTCCACTTCCCCTCTTCCACTTCCCCTCTACTCCATCCATTTCCACCACTTCATTTTTTCCTTTTTCCCTCATTTGTTTTTTTTCCTTCCTTCTCTCCCTTTTTTTTTTTCCCCCCTCTTTTTTTTCCCTCTTCTTTTTCCCCCCTCGTATCCTCGTTTTTTCTCCTTTCCTCCTTTCTCTTTCATTTATATTATATTTTGTCCTTATTTCCCCTCTCCCCTCCTATATTTCCCCTTTTTTTTCCCCTTTATAATTTTTTCTTTTGTCCTTATTTCCCCTCTTCCCTCTCTTCTCTATTTCCCCTTTTTTTCCTTTATATATATTTCGTATTCTTTTTTACCGGTTTCCCCTCTTTCTTCCCCCTCTCTTATCTATTTCCCCTATTTTTCCTTTATATATTTTGCTTTTTACCTGTTTCCCCTCTTCCCTCTTTTATATATTTCCCCTTTTTTCCCTTTATATATTTTCCTTTTTACCAGTTTCCCCTCTTTATTTTCTTATTTCCCCTCTTTTCCCTCTTATTTCACCTCATTTTCCCATGTTTCCCCTCTTTTTCCTTTATATATTTCCGTTTGTCTTTATTTCCCCTCTTCCCTCTTTTATATATTTCCCCTTTTTTCCCTTTATATATTTTCCTTTTTACCTGTTTTCCCTCTTTCTGTTCTTATTTCCCCTCTTTTCCCTCTTCTTTTCCCTCTTATTTCCCCTCTTTTTCCTCTATTTTTTTATGTTTCCCCTCATTATTTTCTCTATCTCCCCTCTTTTTCCTTTATATATTTTCTTGTGTACCTCTCCCGTCTTCGTATTTTCCCTCCCTATTCATTATTTCCCCTCTCTTTCCCCTTTTGTGTCTACCCTTCCTCTCCCCTCTTTGTTTCCTCTTCTATTTAAATTGTTTTTTTTCACCCTCCTCCCTCCTCCTCCTCCTCCTCCTCCTCCTCCTCCCTTTTCCCCCTTCCTTTTCCCCCCTCCTCCTCCTTTCCCCTTCTTCCTCTTTCCCTCTCAATTCTCCTCTTCTCTCTCTCTCTCTCTTCTCTCCTCTCTCTCTCCTCTTCTCTCTCCCTCTCTTTTTCCCCTCTCTCTCCCTTTTCCTTTTATTAGGGTTTTGTATGGAGAGGAGAGAGGAGAGAGAGAATATCATTTTCAATTTTGTTTTTCTCTTTTCCCCCTCCCCTCTTCCCCCTTTTCCTCTCTCCTCTCTCTCTCTCCCCCTCTCCTCCTCTCTCTCTCCCTCTCCTCTCTCTCTTTCATTAATTACCTCACACCCAGTTCGTTTTATATTTCCCCCCCCCCCCCCTTTCCTCCCCCTCCTTCTCTCTCTCTCCCTTCTCTCTCTCTCCCTTCCCCCCTCCCTTCCCCCTTTCCCCTTTTCTCCGTCTTTGAAACTTCCCTTCCTTCATTCTCTTTTTTAATTACCAAGATACTTACCTCCTCCTCCTCCTCCTCCTCCTCCTCCTCCTCCTCCTCCTCCTCCTCCTCCTCCTCCCCTCCCCTCCTCCCTTCCCCCTTTTTTCTTATTGTCTTCCTGTTTCCCTTCCCTGCCTTCCCTCCTCCTCCTCCTCCTCCCCCCCTCCTCCTCCCCCCTCCTATTTAAAAATTGCTTTTCTTTTTTTACAAATTTAACAGTCAGATGTGGGGGGAGAAACCTTGAAGAAAAAAATACCTACTATAATATGATAAGATAATAATGATGATGCGAATAAACAAAGGGTAATGATCAAATAAGATAAAAGTAAAAATAACAATGTAAAATACGTGACAGTAATAATAAAAATAATAAATAATAATAATTAAATAATGGCAATGATAATAAAAATGTGAAAAGTAGGAATAAAAGAAATAGTGTTTTTGACTACTCCCCCTCTCTCTCTCTTGTCTCCCCATCTCTCTTTTTCCTTCTCTCTCCTCCTTCTCTCTCTCTCTTTCCCCCTCCCTCTCTCTTCTCTCTCTCTCTGTCATCTGTCTCTTTCTTTCTTCATGTCTCTCTCTCTCCTCTCTCCTCTCTCCCCCTCTTCTCTCTCTCCTCTCTCCTTTTTCTCTCTCTCTCTCTCTTTTCCCCTCCTCTGATCTGTCACTTCTCTCTCTCTGTCTCTTTCTCTGTCTCTCTCTCTGATCTTCTCTCTCTCTCTCTCTCTCTCTCTCTCTTCTCTCTCTCCTCCTCTCTCTCTCTCCCTTTTCTCTTTTCTCTCTCTCTCCTCCCTCCTTCTCTCTTTCCCTTCTCTCTGTATCTGTCCTCTCTCTCTCTGTCTCTCTCTCTGTATCTCTTCTCTCTCTTCTCTCTCTCCTTCCTCCTCTCTCTCCTCTCTCTCCCCTCTCTCTCTCTCTCTCTCTCCTCTCTGTATCTGTCCTCTCTCTCTCTTCTCTTTTCTCTTCTCTCTCTCTGTCTCTCTCCTCTCTGTTCGTCCCGTCACTGTCTTTTCTCCTCTCTCTGTCTCTCCTCTCTCTCTCTCTCTCTCTCTCTCTCTCTCTCTCTCCTTTTCTCTCTCTCGGGGCCTTTTTTAGGCAGTCGGAAAAAAAGGGAAAAAAATGGGGGAACGGATTGGGGAGGGGATTTAAGGGGGGGGAGGGGGGGGGGAGGGGGGGGGAGGGGAAAGGGTGGTCTTTGTCACTACGGAAAGATGGGGTTATTTTTTTTTTCTTTTCTTACCCCCCCCCCCCCCATTTTTT
>JACEEZ010010026.1:0-10981 GCA_016584305.1 Chionoecetes opilio | reverse complement strand
TCTCTCTCTCTCTCTCTCTCTCTCTCTCTCTCTCCATACATATGCAATAAAAGCTCCCTTACTCTCTCTCCTATTCTTATCCCCTATTCTTTTCCCCCTCTTCATATTTTCCCCTTTCCCTTTTTCCTCGCCAGTCCCCCTCTTCCCCTTACCCACGTTTCACCACTCAATTGCCCCTTCCCCCCCCTCCCTCGCTCACTTAATATGGGCGTGTTTTGTCACACATTTCACGCGAGAAAAACAGTAAAAAAAAAACTACCCTCATGATGTAAATTTGGATGATTACAGCAATTACGCCTCACCTCCCTTCCTTCCCCTCCTTCCGCCGCCCCTCTTCCCTTCCCTCTAGTCCCCCTCCCTACCCCGCCCTCCCCCCCTCCCCCTCACCTGTAAAGTGGTGTTATTAAATGAGGGGCGTTCAGGTGTCAGCACACGCCCACACCTAACCCACTCTGTAATGGCACCTCACCGCCCATGACCCCCACACACACACACACAACACACACACACACACACAACACACACACACACCACACACACACACACACACACACACACACACACACACACACACACACAGCCACACACACACACACACAAACACATCACACACACACACACACACACAACACACACACAACACACACACTCACGCACACAACACACATCACACACACACACGCACGCACGCACACTAACACAACACGACACACACACACACACACACACACTACCACACACACACACAACACACACACACACACACGACACCACCACACACACACAACACACAACACTCAACGTAAAATAACAAAGTCACAACAATTTTAGCAACAATTATAAGAGCAATGCCATTGTTATCCTTACTACTATCACCACCACCTCCACAACAACAACAACAACACCAACAATAATAACTACAAAAACAACAAAAAAATAACAATAACAACAAGAGCAAACAAGAACACCAGCACCACCGCCATCACATAATAACATAATAATAATAAATAAAATTAACAACGAAAAAGTCGGTCTAAAAAAAGTTGGACAATATCTGAAAACTAAACATGTAAAGAAAACAAAAACGCAGGATTTTATATAGAAATGATAAAAAAATAAACAAAAAGACTAAAACAGTGAAATGAACCCATGATAACTACAATGTCAAGTAAGATAAATAGATCATAGATAAGAGTAACATAGATCATAGATATAATAATAGATAATAATATAAGCGAAAGTGTGTCTGTCTGTCTGTCTGTCTGTCTGTCTGTGTGTGTGTGTGTGTGTGTGTGTGTGTGGTATAGGTTCCGCCCCCCGGGGCGCAATCACCTCATATGGCCACATTTTTGGAACCGGGTTTGACCGCATGGGAAGGTCATAAGCCCACTTATGGATGATTCGATCACTTTTTTTTTTTTTTTTTTTTTTTTTGTTTTTTTTAGCAGCCTATTCGATAATTGTGAAAAAAATTGGGTTGCGGAGAATTGATGAAACCTTGATGTATGGTGTGGGTAATGGTGAGTGAATGGGTGGGGTGATGGGTAATGGGTGTGGTGTGATGGTGAGTGAATGGGTGGGGGTTGATGTTGGGGGTGATGGGTGATGGGTTGAGGAATAGGTAGGGGGTATGGGTATGGTAAATAATCCGAAAGTGTGTCTGTCTGTCTGTACTGTCTGTCCTGTCTGTCTGTGGTGTGTGGTGTGTGTTGTGTGTGTGTGTGTCCTTGTATAGTTCCGCCCCCGTGGAGCAATCACCTCTATGGCAACATTTGGAACCGTTTGACCAGGGGAAGTTTTTTAAGCCCAATTATGGAGATGATCCGATCACTTTTTTTTTTTTTTTTAGCAGCCTAGTTAGCGGATAATCGTGAAAAAAACAGTGGTTGCGAGAATTTAAGAAACCTTGATGTAGGTGTATGGGATAATGGGAGTGTGGTGGGGTGATGGGTAATGGGGTGTGGGTTATGGGTGATGAATGGTTGGGAGGATGGTTGGGGTGATGGGTGATGGGTGAGGAATAGGTGGGGGGTGATGTGTTAATGGTAAATATAAGCGAAAGTGTGTCTTTCTGTCTTGTGGTGGTGTGTGTGTGGTGTGTGTGTGTGTGTGTGGTGTGTGGTGTGTGTGTGTGTGTGTTGTGTTGTCTGGTATAAGGTTTCCGCCCCCGCGTGGCGCAATCACCTCAATGGCTAGCATTTTTGGAACTTCCGGTTGAACCAAAGGTAGTTTAAAGCCTCATTATGAGATGATCGGATCACTTTTTTTTTTTTTTTTTTTAGCACCTAGTTACGATGAATTGTGAAAAAAAAGTGGGTTGCGAGAATTGAGGGATAAGTATGTAGGGTGTAGGGTGATGGTATGGATTGAGGAGTAGGGTGATGGGTAATGGGTGAGTGAATGGGTGGGGTGATGGGTAATGGTGTGGTGATGGTGAGTGAATGGGTGGGGGGTGATGGGTTGGGGGTGACTGGTGATGGAATAGGTGGGGGGGTGAATGGGTACATGTGTGAGTGAATGGGTGTGTGGTGATGGGTATGGGTGGGAATGGTGGGGTGGGTGAGTGAATGGGTGGGGTGATGGGTAATGGGTGAGTGAATGGGTGGGGGTAAATACATACATTTCTAACATCCTGATTTCTGAAATTAGAAGGGCTATCTGGAGAGTCCCGTGTTTGGTGGGCTAAGGCCCACCAAACCCACAGGTGGTGAGCCTTCCCGGCCCACCCCCAATAGCCCTCCGCAGAGCTACCAAAAGTCGCCCGGAGGGCGGCTTGCGGCTATTAGATATAAAAGTATAGATCAATAATAGAATAGAATTAACAACAGCACTGGTGGAAAGTTACGATCATAAAGAAAAAATTGAAATGAAAATCTCTCTCTCTCTCTCTCTTCTCGTCTCCTCTCTCTCCTCTCTCTCTCTCTCTCTGCGGCCTGGAAATAATTAATAAGTTGGCGGCAAACCACGCGAGACCAACACTTATAATGAAAACTTGGACACTGCGTCGTGGTTTAAGAGCGAACTTGGGCGCCGTCTGTCTTGTTCCCGGGATTATTAATGCTGCAGGGGGGGTAGAGAGAGAGAGAGAGAGAGGAGAGAGAGAGAGAGAGAAGACGAGATGAGAGAGATAGAGAGAGTAGAAGAGAGATAGAAAGTAGCGAGAGAGAGAAGAGTAAAAGTCCCTACTAATTCATCTGACTAAACACATTACAACCACCATCATTACTACCACTACTAATTCTACTACTACTACTACTACTACTACTATTATTATTATTATTATTATTATTATTATTATTGATTATTATTATGATTATTTATACTAGGTGCGCTGCTACTACTTTCACACCAGTTATCATAATCCCTATCACCACAACGAAAAATTTATCGCAAAAAATATTTATATTATGAAATATTATGGAATGAATATGAATGAATGAAAATGATGGAATGAAAATGATGGAATTAAAATGATGGAATTAAAATAAATGAATGAAAATTATGGAATTAAAATGAATGAATGAAAACGATGGAATGAAAATGATGGAATGAAAATGATGGAATGAAAATGATGGAATGAAAATGATGGAATGAAAATGACGGAATGAAAATGATGGAATTAAAATGAATGAATGAAAATGATGAAATGAAAATGATGGAATGAAAATGATGGAATGAAAAGGATGGAATGAAAATGATGGAATAAAAATGATGGAATAAAAATGATGGAATAAAAATGATGGAATTAAAATGATGGAATTAAAATGATGGAATGAAAATGATGGAATAAAAATGATGGAATAAAAATGATGGAATTAAAATGATGGAAGGAAAATGATGGAAGGAAAATAATGGAATGAAAATGATGGAATGAAAATGATGGAATAAAAATGATGGAATAAAAATGATGGAATTAAAATGATGGAAGGAAAGTGATGGAAGGAAAATAATGGAATGAAAATGATGGAATGAAAATGATGGAATGAAAATGATGGAATAAAAATGATGGAATTAAAATGATGGAAGGAAAGTGATGGAAGGAAAATGATGGAATGAAAACGATGGGAATGACCTGGCTACACACGCACGTTTCTTAATTAAGGGTTGAACAGCTGGTTACAACGTCCTAATATTTGGTGTTTTATCCAGGTATTTTCAGCTTAATGAGATAGACAGGTGTTAGTGCCAGGTGGGAAATGTGAAAGGTTAAGCAGGTAATTACAAAGGTTTACTTACGTTACTATAAGTGTTAAGTTTGCCTGTGTACTGTATGTCGTCTTTATAATGGAGACAGGTAGTAAAATGTTAAGACGAAAAAGTGACATGAACAAGAGGTGTATGGAAAAAATGTGTGGATGATAATTAGATAATGTTAGTTAAAAAAATGTTAAGACGAAAAAGGTACATTAATAATAAAGTTACAGGTGTATGAAAGAAAGGCGTGGATGAAAGTTTGTTAATGTTGGTGGAAGAAATGTTAAGGTGATAAAATTACATTGAAAAGTTTGTTCTCATCTTGTCCACTTGTAGACAATAACAGGTGTCCTGGCAAAGGTAGATCACAAGCACGCGTGGTGAGAGGATTTGTTGATGTTGGTGTTAGTTAATGTTAGGACAAAAAATTAATCAATAAAAGTTTGTTCTCACTTTGTCAACTTGGATAGAAAACTAACAGTTTCGGCACGAGGTGTGAAAAAATTAGTGTGGATGGTAAATAAAATATTGAAAAAGTAGTTTGTGGATGAGAATTAATTACTGTTCGTGGAGGATTATTTGACGGTGCTGAAATATTGTGGCCCGTAATAAAAATGTAGGCTTCAGTTTTTAATGATGTAGGGTTAGGTTAGTTTGGCTCACATTTATGCCTAAACGCTGATGAGGAAGTGCTGTTTGACAGGATGTACCTTTTTTTTGTACACTTATGCTGGGATGGGGACACAGAGTATATATGTATGGGATTTTGATGCTAGAAAAGTATATTATAGTGACACATAAAGGTATAAATTAATGGTAAAACTACTACTATAAGGACATTAGGGATAGATAGGCAATTTTTATGCTAGAAATAGACATAAAGGTATAAAAGTAATGCTAAAAAATAGGAAGAGATGATAGATAGGCAAGTTTTTATGCTAGAAATAGGGCACACAGTTATAAAATTGATGCTAAAATAGGACGAGATAGATGGTGGCAAGTTTTGATGCTGGAAATAGGACCAAAGGTATAATAAGCATGGTAAACATAGACATTAAGGATGATAGGCAAGTTTTGATGCTGGTAATAGGATTAATAGGTAAGTTTATATAATACTAAGAAATAAAGTCATAAAAGGATAGGATAGGAACTTTCAGGCAGTTTTAATACTAGAAATATGACACAAAAGGCTAGAAATAGGACATAAAGGCAATTTAGATGCCACAAACGACACAGATGTAAAGATGATTGAACTCTGCATTGAATGGTTCCTAGCTCGCAAAGCCGCCCTCCGGGCGGTCCTTTTTTGGCTAGCCTTGCGGGAAGTAGGCTATTGGTGTGGGCCTTCGGCCCACCAAACCAGACTCCTCCAGATAGACCCATTACCAACACTCGCCCACCAAACACAGACTCTCCAGATAGCCCCTTCTAACTTCTGAAATGTTGTATTCCCCCACCCATTCACTCACCCATTACCCCATCACCCCCACCCATTCACTCACCCATTACCCTCACCCCCCACCCATCTCACTCAACCCATTACCCATCACCCCCCACCCTTCACTCCCCATTACCCATCACCACACACCCATTCACCTCACCCATTACCCATCCCACACACTCGTTCACTCACACCATTACCCATCACCTCCCCACCTATTCCCTCACCCCATCACCCCCCCCCCATTCCTCACCCATCACCCACGCCCCATTACCCATCACCCCACCCATTCACTCAACTATTACCCATCCGCCTAACATCAAGGTTTCCTCAATTCCTCTGCAACCACTTTTTTTTCTTCAGTTCTCGCTATGGCTGCTACAAAAAAAAAAAAAAAAAAAAGTGATCGGATCATCCTCGATAGTAGGCTGTGGGCTTAAAGAATCGTCCAGAACCCATTTCATCATTCCTGATTTAATGCAATCAAATCATAAGACTATTAACGATAAGATGCACATACGTCGTCACTTTTTTGTATCCAGTCAGCCGTTTTTAAATAAATCCGCAATCAAAAATCTGCAAATTCACCCGAGTTTTCAAAACGCTCTCAAGGTTTGCAGACGCTCAATGCTCAGCGCCTCAGGTGCGTAGCTCAGGAGGCTCATCTTCCCGCTCTTGATCAGAGGCACGTAAAGCACAGAGATAAATATAGTATTGAAGATATGTGGGTGTTTCTGATATATTTTTTTTGCTATATCCGCATGCATGCATCCTTTTATGGGTGCAGCAAGAACAGAGCTGTGCCTTTCGAGAAAAGTTTTGCACACGGAAAGGAGTGGCGTGTGTCGGGTGATACACGCTCTAGTGTATTAATATATTGTATAGTTTAAGGTAGGTTAGGTATAACTTTGTGGTTAAGGTTAGGTTAGGTTAGTTAGAGTTATACTTGGGATTAAGTTAGAGTAGGTTAGGTAATACTGTTTGTGGGTAAGGTTAGGTTCGGTTAGGTATACTTTGTGGTTTACGGTTAGGTTAGGTTTTAGGTCTACTTTGTGGTTAATGTTAGGTTATGTTAGGTAGGTATACTTTGTGGTTAAGGTTGGTATACTTTGTGGTGTAAGGTAGGTTAGGTATACTTTGTGGTTAAGGCTAGGTTAGGATATAACTTTGTGTTAAGGTTAGGTTGGTTACGGTTTGGTATACTTTTGTGGTTAAGGTTTAGGTTAGGTATACTTTGTGGTTAAGGTTAGGTTTAGGTATACCTTTTGTGGTTTTAAGGTTAGGTTAGGTATACTTTGTGGTTAAGGTTGGTTAGGTATCATTAAACCTATAAGGGTATGCAGAAATGCATGCCTTGGTATGCATTTAATAAGTACCCCCCCCCGGCCTGATTCAACTGGTGGCCCGAACTCACTGTATTTGTTAATAGTGGAGGGTTTAGGTTAGTAACTTTTAGGGGGTTATAGTGATGTTAGGTTAGTAACTTTATGGGGTTTATAGTGAGGTTAGATTAGCAACCCTTAGGGGTTTCATGGGGGGCGCAGCCCCTTCTGGCTAGAAAGGTTTAGGTTTTTCTTTGACCTCCTATGACAGCAAGCTGGTGGCCTATGGAAAACTTGGGTTTTTGGTAGGGAAGTCAGCACGCCTCATTTATTGCTCTCTCAGTTGTACCAAATCTATAACATAATCAATTAAGGAAATTTCCCTAGCAATGGGTATCTAGGGAATCCTAATTTAGGGATTCCTAGATTTTACACATAGTGACTTTTGATGATTTTTGGGGGACCATAATCACTATTTTGCTTCCCCCACCGCAAAAACCACCGTATTCCCCGCCCAGTTTCCCCCAGGCTTTTGGCCATAGGGGGAACGAAAAAAAAGATAGGGTGAAGGACTTCTTCCAAAGTTTTACCGTGCCAGGTCCGCCCTCTGAAACCGTCGGATCTGCTAAACACCTGTTAATTCCACCTCGTACGTCGGGCTCAAGACATATAGGATCCATGAACAATCTGAGGTTCTTTCCTCATATTAAACAGCGACTCGCGTCCATTTCTGTCAGGGGGGGTGTCAGATTGAGCATCGTACTCACTAAAATCTGTCACAGCGACAGATTTCACTGTCTGACACCGAAATACAATCGCTCCATCATAACATTTTGCGACAGGTTCAGACAGAGTGTCTGCGGGCGTCCCTGTTCTGACGGTCATCATAACGTCGGTATCGCACTGTTGGAGGGAAGATTTTTTTTTTCGCCGCTTTTTACAAAAGTCGTGTTTTTACGGAAATAAGGGCTGGAAATCAATTATTTTTGGTGGATTAGGTTGTTTTGAAATGGTACATTCAACATAAGTCGGCTAAAAAAAAATGGGTCTGGACGTTACTTTAAAACATTCCCTGGTCAACCTGATTCCAAAACCGTGACATGTGATGGATTCCGCAACAGGGGCGGCAACCTAATCGCTGACAGACAGACAGACACCACACACACACTTTTCGCTTATATATTACTAGCCGCAAGCCGCCCTCCGGGCGAAACTTTTTGGCTATCTCCTGCGGAGGGCTATTGGTGGCCGAAGAAGGCCCACCAGCCTGTGGTTTGGTGGGCCTTCGGCCCACCAAACACAGACGCTCCAGATAGGCCCTTCTAACTTTCCTGAAATCATGATTGTATGTATTAACGCCAACCCATTCACATCACCCCCAACCCATTCACTCACCCATTACCCATCACCCCCCACCCATTCACTCACCCATTACCCATCACACCCCACCCATTACCCATCACACCCCACCCATTCACTCACCCATTACCCATCACCACACAACCCATGCACTCACCCATTTCCCATCAACCCCCCATCTATTCCCTCACCCATCACCCATCACCCCCCACCCATTCATTCACCCATCACCCCACAGTCCACACCCATTACCCATCACCCCACCCATTCACTCACCCATTACCCATCACCCTACATCAAGGTATCCTCAATTCTCGCAACCCACTTTTTTTTCACAATTCTCGCTAATAGGCTGCTAAAAAAAAAGAAGAAAAAAAGTGATCGGATCATCTCATAAGTGGGCTTAAAACCTTCCCCTGGTCAACCTGGTTCCAAAAATGTGCAATATAATGGGATTCCGCCACAGGGGGTGGCACCTATCGCGGACAGACAGACAGACAGACAAGACAGACAGACACACACACACTTTCGCTTATATTATTATAGATAGGTATTCTCCTCCTCCTCCTCCTCCTCCTCCTCCTGGTCTTCCTCTCTCCTCCCTTCGTCTCATAACTCTTCATCCCTCTCATCGGTGTAATATAAATTCTTCTTCCTCCTCGTTCCAATATTTACCTCATTTATGTGCTGCAGTCTTGCCAGTGTTTTCTTTCTTTTCTATCTTTTTACTCTCTCTCTCTCTCTCTCTCTCTCTCTCTCTCTCTCTCTCTCTCTCTCTCTCTCTCTCTCTCTCTCTCTCTCTCTCTCTCTCTCTCTTTTTGTTTTTGATGTGATGAATAATTTTCTTCTCCACTCACTCACTCACTCACTTTCGCTTCCTCACTCATACCTTCGTTGACTTCATTACAACTGCCACAAACACACACACAAAAAAAAAAAATCTACGAAAAATATATAACACATAACATGTATTATATAATATGTAGCCTTGATTCATCATTTTTTTAACCCCCCCCCACACACACACACACACGCACGCACGCACACACACACACACACACACACACACACACACACACCACACACACACACACACACACACACACACACCACACACACACACACCACACACCACACACACACACAGTCCACACACACACACACACAGTCACACACACACACACACACACACACACCACACACACACCACACACAGACACACACACACCAAAAAGTCACACAACACAGTCACACACACACACACACACACACACACACACACACACACACACACACACACACACACACACAACTCCTTCACAACGCGACATTTTCCATTTCCTTCAAGTCTCGTCGTCTTTTTCATTTTAAGAAAGTTAAGTTTTTTTATTTCTTTATATTTTATTTTACAAACTCTAGAATCAGATTATAGTTATTAATGTATTGTAGTTATTTATATATTTTTCTTATGCATTTTACACCATCGTTATTTTATATGGTTATTAATGCTTATATTTTGTAGATTTATTGTTATACTAGCCGCAAAGCCGCCCTCCAGGCGGACTTTTTGGCAAGCTCCTGCGGAGGGCTATTGGTGGGCCTTTGGCCCACCACCTGTGTTTGGTGGGCCAAAGGCCCACCAAACACAGACTCTCCAGATAGCCCCTTCTAACTTTCTTGAAATCATGATTGTATGTATTAACGCCAACCCATTCACATCACCCCCAACCCATTCACTCACCCATTACCCATCACCCCCCACCCATTCACTCACCCATTACCCATCACCCCCCACCCATTCACTCACCCATTACCCATCACCCCCCACCCATTCACTCACCCATTACCCATCACCCCTCCCATTCACTCACCCATTACCCATCACCACACACCCATTCACTCACCCATTTCCCATCACCCCCCATCTATTCCCTCACCCATCACCCATCACCCCACACCCATTCACTCACCCATCACCCCACACCCATTACCCATCACCCCACCCATTCACTCACCCATTACCCATCACCCTACATCAAGGTTTCCTCAATTCTCGCAACCCACTTTTTTTTCACAATTCTCGCTAATAGGCTGGTAAAATAAAAAAATTAAAAAGAAGTGATCGGATCATCTCATAAGTGGGCTTAAAACCTTCCCCTGGTCGAGCTGGTTCCAAAACTGTGCCATGTGAGGGGATTGGGGCACTGGGGGCGGCACCTATCGCGGACAGACAGACAGACTGACAGACAGACACACACACACACACACTTTCGCTTATATTATTATAGATTTATTGATTTTACGTTCTATACATTTTTTCCATCACTTATTTGATCTGTATATCCGCCTGTCTGTATTTATTTCCTTATATTTTTTTTTTTTTCTTATAGTTTTTTTTACTTATGCTCCTTTATTTAAATATTTATATTTATTGCCTTTTTGTTGAGTATTTGTTAATCAGCCAATTATTTGGTTTTTTCTATTAATATCAGCACAGGTAAAAATATATCTCGTATCGTGCCTTGTATATTTCATGTCAAGAATCCCGGCGAGCTAGTAAATACTCTTTCGTCATTTGTTATTAATTGTGTATTGACTATTTTTTGCTTTGATAACATAATGGCTGACTAAATCTTAATTTTTGATTAATATCGTTAAAATGTTA
>JACEEZ010010025.1:0-21938 GCA_016584305.1 Chionoecetes opilio | reverse complement strand
TGGCCAAAATAGATGGCGCCACCAGGATAAAATTGGGAACGTATCATAATAAAAAAACGCGAAAATACCGCTAATATGGCCAGAAAACGGGTACTGCTAAAAAACTAGAGAGGGAAGTTTCTTTATGAGGGTGACGATAAAAAAAAAAAATAGTGCGAGCCAAGGAACTGGTTTCGCAAACAGAAAACCAAGAATTAACTGCTGTTGTTGTAAAATGTTCGTATAATTCAAGGCAGGGTCCCATATAGAGCTTTTCCATATTATGTGGAGGGGGGGGGGGGGAGTAGTTAACATGGGAGGAGTTACGGGCGGAGGATAAGCGCAGGATTAGTGATGCCGGTTATAAAAAAAAAAAAAGAAAAAAAATATGGAAAAATGAAAAGGGTGTGGGGGCTATAGTACGGTAAAAAAGAATTCTTTCCCCTTCGAGCATTTGGACGGGAATACTCTGGATATTTTTGGTTATTGTTGATGATCTTACAGGAGGGCAAGGAAAAACAGGACTAGGAATTTTATGGGTGGTAGAGTTGTGGAGTCTTACCGAGGGAGGGCAGGAATGGACTATGGTTTTAATTGTTGTGATCTTACAGAGGCGCTAGAACAAAGACGGACTATAGTTTTTATGTGTTGTGATCTACAGAGGGCTTGGAAAGAGGACTATAGGGGTTTTATTGTTGTGATCTTACAGAGGGTACAGAGGATAATAGGTTTTATTGTTGTGATAGAACTAAAAAAAAACAAGGGCAGAGGACTATGGTTTTATTGTGTGATCTTACAGAGGTCAAGGACTATATGTTTGGTATTTGTTGTATCTTACAGAGGCAGAGGACTAGGCTACTCTGTTGTTATTTGTGGTTCAGGCTCATATAATTTGTTATTAATGAAACATGAACCAGACTTATAAAAAAACATTAGTAGGGTATGATGGTGTAAAAGACCTAGAATTCACATGAGATATAAGATCAATTTAGTGAATACGATTTATTGTATACACACACGCGGGTAAGGTTGTATTTATATTATCGGTCGAGATTTATAATAAGCTGAAAATCGATTAATCTGGTGCTCGATGCGTCGACAATGTGGGGGGCGCTACATAGTTCACGATCCCTGCAGTGGGTCCCCTGTCGGCTAAACGTCCCACGGCCTAAACGTCTCAAAAACAGGGGGGGTTGGGCCTAAAAACGTCTCCGGCCTAGAACGTCTCAACGGCCTAAAGGTCCCATGCGGCTCCTGGTTACTTCTCACTGCCTAACGTCTCAGGCGGAGAGGACGGCCTAAAGTCCTGCGGCCTAAACGTCTCACGGCCCTAAAAAACGTCTCACAAAAACAAAGGCCTAAAGGAAGTCCCTGGGTGCGGTCCTAAATGTCCCTGCGGCCCTAAAGACGTCTCACGGCCTAGCAAGGTCCCTGTGTGTTCGGCCTAAAGTCCCTGCGGGCCAAGGTCCCTGCGAGCCTAAACGTCTCATCGGCCTAAGGTCCCTGCGGCCTAACAGTTCCCTGCTGGCCGATAAAGGTCCCTGCGGCCTGCAGAGTTCCCTGCGGCCTAAAGGTCCCTGCGGCCTAAAGGTACCTGCGGCCTAAGAAACGTCCTCATCGGCCTACGTCCCTCAACGGCCTAAAAGGTCCCTGGCGGCCGAATAAAGGATCCACTGCGGCCTAAAGGTTCCATAATCGGCCTAAGGCTAACCGCTTGCGGCCTAAAAGTTCCCTGCGGCCTGCCACCGGTCTCACGGCCTAAACGTTCTCACGGGGGCCATAACAAACGTCTCACGTGCCTAAACGTCCTCATCGGAGAAAGGGAGGGTGCCTAGGCGTCTCACTGAAAAAAAGCCTAACGTCTCACGGCCTAAAACGTCTCACGGCCTAAAAAAAACGTCTCAGTTAAAAGCCTAAAACATCCTCACGGCCATGTAACGTCTCACACGGCTAAACGCCGTGGCTGGACGAAAAAAGAAAGCTAAACGTCCTTACGGTCCTAAAAAACTCACTCCAAACCAATACGGCCTAGGAAAACGTCTCAAGAGGGGGGCCTAAACGTCTCACGGCTAAACGTCTCAAGTGTACGGCCTAAACGTTCTCACGCCGTGGCGAGGGTTACACAAAATCTCACGGCGGAAATGGTTAAACTGCCGAAAAAAATAACGGGGGGCCGAATCGACCGACACTACAACCATTAGTTTCTTATGTATCTTATGTTCTTGGTAGCTTCCTTATTTTACTATGTTCTGAAGTTGCTTGTAGCTTCCTATTTTCTTCTGTTCTTATTTTCTTTGGGTTTTACATGATGTGTAAGCAGGGCGTCAGGCTCACGCTGTCCGTTATACAGCGGGCCTGGGTCTACCTGGGGGACACATCGCCAGCAAAAAACCACCGCCATAAAAAAACGGGGGAAAATAAACTAGTGACGGGTGCGCGCGGGGTGACCCCAGGGAGGTGTCCTGCGGGGGCTGCGCGGAAGCACTCCTACGTCACCATCGCCTCCTTCCAAACCCGGGCTCGCAAGAATCTCTCGTGCGAAGTGTGCAGGTTGGTGGCCCCGGACAACAACAAGCGTTCGTATTACTTGATGTGTGAGGTCACAGGTAATAAATAGGCCGGCCGCCCCAGTTCCCCGCCGGAATGATTTGTCCCGCCGCACACCCACAAACCCAATGTGTCCGCCCACTCACACACGCCACTACCCAAGGGCGGCCCACGGCGAAACCTCTGGAGTAACGAGCTACGTTCAGTGTAAATACTACTACTAATACTATAATTTATTCTCGGTTGGTGGGTACTGGGCCAAAGTCATACAAGAAAACAACAACACAATTATAGACGAGCGGAATGAACTTAAGTTACTAAAGCAGAATAAAGCGTGCCGGAGTGCGAAATGTATTTGTAGACAAAATATATCTTCTAGGAGGACAAACAAAATAATTCCCTTGAATACAAAAAAGTAATCTACACATTTTTTGACCAACTCCTAACAAACATGGGGTTTTATTTTCCTCCTCTCCCCGTGTGGGCGGGCACACATAGAACGACCTGGAAGAGCTCATGGCAGGTAGTTCCTGATAATATCAACAATTGTTTAACATAGAGAAGTGGTAGAGATCCTTTCGTAGTTTGCTCTTTGGAAAGTCCAATTCTAGCTAAATTGCAGTCAAAAACAAAAAAAAATCGACTCTACATATATATATAATATATATATACTAATAATATGTATATAGTATAGGTGCTTATCTGGGTCAGATGTATATATATATATTATATATATATATATATTATATAATATATATATGCAATGTTAAGTAAAGTCTTATGAAGTTATGAATAGTTTTATGATTCACCTTTACTCCAATTGCACTCGCTCGGTTTATAAATGATTTATATATTGGCCTCATCTTCTTTTTGTGTCAAATGCTATATTCATTTAAATTGTATCTTATTTATTGTGGTTGTTTTTATAATTATTGTCATTTTCCATCTTTTTTACTTTGTTTTCCACAAACTCTGCACGTCGTTGCGTGTCCAAAGCTATCCGCGCGGTATTCCTGTCTTCATTTTTGAGCTGTTTTCGCCTCTTTTCACGAATAGCTTATCTTTCATCTTTCTTCACGTTCACGTCCAGCTGGCATCCTCCTCCTCCTCCTCCTCACTCCCCTCCTTCTATAACCCTACTTCAAGCTAACAAGACTAAAAAAAATTGGCCCACACTGAGTGAATGAGATGAACACAAAACTAGATCCACCCGTCCACTCAAGGTGTTACAGGTGGTAGTCTTGCTTCGTGTGGTCACTGTTATGCTAAGGCGAGCGTAGGCCAGTGGTTTAGAGGCGATAGTCGATATTCCGTGTACCACATAGAGAAAAAACAATAGAACGATTGTATACCTACATCTACTACTACTACGGACTAACTACTACCACCACTGCTGTGCTTACTACTACTGAGTAATACTACTACTACTACTACTAGCTATACTACTACTACTACTACTTACTACTACTACCACCCACCATTATTACTACCGTATCACTACTATTTCTACTTACTACTAGTTTTCTACTACTAGGTTACTACTACTACTACCGACAGCCTCACTACTCACTTATAACTGCTTACATTACATACTACCACTAATTACTAATACTACAAACTACCCAACGCAACTACTACTACTACTACTAACTACTATTACTCTACTACTACTACTACTACTACTACTATATGACTACTGACTAACTACTACTGATGTAATACTACTACCGCCTTCAGCTACCACTTCTACTACTCTAATACTAGCTACTACTACTACTACTACTGATACTACTACTACTAAACTCTACTACTATGTATACTACTACCGCACTTCACTACCACTTCGACTATACTACTACTATTACTATACTACTAAAAAAATTCAACCACCATTATACACCACTGCGGCACTACAATACTCACCAATGTCTCCCTCCGTATCCATTCTTTCCTGCCTCTCTTTCTTTCCCCTCTTCTATGCCATGCCCATCAATAATACCTCTGTCGTTCTCTACCGCTTTGTTCCTCCTTTCCCTTTTACTCTTTTTCCTTCCTTCCTTCCTTCCTTCCTTCCTTCCTTCGCTTCCTTCCTATCCTTCCATTTCCTTCCTTCCTTCATTCTCTTTCCTTCCTTCCTTCCCTCCTTCCTTCCTCTAGACGCCACCCAACGCCTCCTTACTCTATTATCTTTTTTTCATCAATCCACTTCCTGAGTATTCTCCTGTTTCATCTTAGCTTATCCTTTATCTCCTTCTTCGACCCTTCCCTCTTTCACCACTTCTTCCCTTATCCTCTTTCCCTTGACTTACACCTTCCCTCCTTCCCAGTTCCCTGCCTCTTCGAATCTTCGACCCTTCCTCCCTGCCTCTGATCTTCGCTCGGCACAATCCCGAAGTGTCGAGCGGAAAACACGGTGATACACGAGCGGTTTGTGTTGGGCCAATAAAATCAGGTAATCATCAAGACGTCTGGCTTCCACCATTGTCCCTCGGGCCGCATGTTATCCTATCCTGAGTGGCGTCCAAGAAGGCGTTCCTTAGCCTCTTCGCTCGTCTCGTGGCTGCTCGATCCTCGTCCTCGTCCTCGTCCGTCGTCTTCGTCGCTGACAGTCCATCCTCCTACCTCCTCTTATCTTACCTTCTCTTCCTCTCTTAGACTTCTTCCCTCGTCCTCCTATATTACACCAATACCTGTGTCTCCTCTTTAGATTATATAGTGTAGAATGATTACAAACGCGGCGGCTTCCCTTTATGTTCGTCCTCCTCCAATTTCTTGCCAGATGCAGTATCTCTCTACGGATCGATTCTCTCTCATCCTCGCTATCTCGTCGTCATCGATATATCATCTCTTTTCCCCCATTCTTTGTGTTCTTATCTACCTAACTTAATGACTTCAACTGACACATACCCCTAAAGTTTGAGCTCATGTATTTGATTATTTTGTTGACATACTATACGGAGATTTTCAGCCATCCACGGAATTGCCTGAAGCTTAGCTCACTCTGGTTTCTGCACTCATTGGTTCCGTGTCACTCAAACAGACGTTCTAGAGTTTCTAGAACGTTACGAAGTATACAGACTTGTGGCTCGCAGCTAAAAAAAAAGACAAACACCAATAAACATGTCTAGAGTGTGGCATGTGGACTACATACATTGACACCCTTCACGCCCTAATCTTTACACTTTACTATAAAAAATTGCCTGTTGTTAGCCATAGAATTTTACTAAAAAGTAACTGAATGAACTCACACCAATAGTAGTCGATCAGGATCTAAAGCAATTCTAATCTTATAAAAAAATACTGCTTATAGTCACTGAAATCGTCTCAGGTTTATCCAATAAACGATGGATATTACGGTTCTGGTCTCAAGGGGTTAAAACATGATATACGATTTAAAGCATTGTTGAGTTAGAGATTATTTATTTTTACATTACAATTAATATAGGGCAGACACTAGGACAGTATTACATACCATGGACAGTATTTCAAAAAAGAGTATAGTATTATTTTATTTAGTATTGTTTTTTTTACAATGTATTACTGCTTATTTTGAAGTTTAACGGATGCTAAAACATGAAACTCAAGCGTTGAATTTTGAAGTTTCCTATGACGAGTAGTTTTCGATTTTTTTCGTCAAGACGTGTGTGGTGTGTGTGTGCGTGTGTGTGTGCGTGTGTGCGTGCGTGCGTGCGTGCGTGCGTGCGTGCGTGCTGTTCGGCGTGTCGTGGCGTGTGATTGTTTCCCGGATCTCGATCACCCGTGGTCTGCTATGTAAGGCGGCTGGTTTGTGCGGACGACGATATTCAAATAAGATACTGCATATCACAGTCAACACAACACGCAGCATGCAAAGTCTTCACCGCACTAGTACTCTTTTTTCCTGTTGTTTAACCCTTGAGCACAGAACGTGATTTCCATTGGTATTTTGGGTAACTATTAGAAAATTTTTAGTGAAGTAAGCAATATTTTATAGATATGGACTGTTTTAGTACTCTCGTTCGACTAACTAAGTTGGTATATTAAAAGTTGACGTTGTAATTATATGGCATCATAGCAACAGACAATTTTATATAGCAAAGAAGATCTGAGTACTCAAGGGGTTAAACATGTCCACGCATCACATCACATCTACGTCATCCTATTATAGCATCCCTGGTGACGAGTTCTCCATAACCCCTTCCCCCACACCCTGATCCTCACGACCCTATCCTCACCCCTATCACGTCCTGCATGTCGTCGTGCCTATACAGATCGCTAAACAACCGCCCTGCTTGAAGGAAGGCACAACAGCACCACGCCGCCAGCGACCAAGTTCATTGCGCGTGAATGAGAAGAGAGAGAGTAGTAGAGAGAGAGAGAGAGAAGGAGGGGAGAGCAGAGAGAGAGCGAGAAGACAGAGGAAGGAGAGAAGAGAGAGGGAGAGAGAGAGAGGGAGGAGAGGAGAGAGAGAGAGAGAGAGAGAGAGAAGAAGAAGAGGAGATAATAAGAGAATGGAGAAGAGGAACAAGAGACTGGGTTGATGGAGAATGATAGTAAGAATGTATTCATACGAGATAGTAAAATATGTTGTGGAGAAAGAAAAGGAATAATAAATGTGTATAGGAATAGATCATTAATCACGCGTTTTTTAGGGCTTTATCGATCCGCCTGTGTAAATCCTTTGAAAACTTGCCATGTTATGCATGAAATCTTTATTATTATTTCCTGTCAAATCGCACCGTCCAAAAGAATCAGATGTTATTGTTGTTGCTATGAATAGATAAGAGAAAAAAAAAAAACAGGACAATAGATTCGGGTGTTAAACTAAATAGCATTGGATATTATAGAAGTAAGAAACTATAGTCCTCTGCCGCCTCGGTGTAAGATCACAAAAAAAAAGGAATACAATAAACCGATAGTCCGTCATGGCCCTCAATTTATCAGATCACAACAATAAAACCTATAGCTCACATCTAGCCCATACTGTAAGATCCACGAACAATAAAACCTATAATTTGCCTCTATGCCCTCTGTAAGTAATCACATACAAAAATTTTTAAAGAACAACTGCAAGAGTAAAGATTGCACTAAAGTAACTAAGTAACAGCATTAGTAATCAAAAGATATGTCAGCTATCAACAGGATTATATAACGGTAAAATAATTCCTCGCATTCCGCCGTAAAAAAATGTTAATAAATATGGAGCTCTATGGACTAGCTTGAATTACTGAACGATCTTACCAACAAAGCAGGTAGATGGGCAACACTCCGCTTCAGTCACGAGATGGCACAGCAAGATTGTAGAGACTAGATAAAAAATAGAAGTCAAATCTAATTTCTACGTACTTATTTCGGCATTTCTAGATTCTTTGCCTATGAATCCCCTTTTGGTCTGAATGCAATCCTGTGCGCATTACTATTGGCATATCTCCTCGCCAAATAGTCAACGTGTACAGTCATTTGGTGGTGATGTGTGTGTATAGGGCTGTCGGTGTTGTGGTGTGTGAAATATGGTGTGTGTGTGTGTCTATGCTGTGGTGTGTGTGTCGGTGTGTAGTTAGTAACGGGTGTGGTAGTGTGTGTTGTAGGTGTGGAGTGTTAGACATATAGAAATCGATAAACAATGCAAATTATGATCAAAATTAAAAGATAATGAGGCCAAGCTTTTTTTTCATATTTTCCAGAAGAGTAGAAAAAATGACATAGATTAAGCAGATTCTATTATACTTCGCTGTTGACGCAAGTATCAAGTTTGATAGCCGTCTAAGACCTATAGAGGTGGGCCTTAAATGAGGGCTGTGCAGATTATACGTAGTCTCTTTAAGATGTACCCTACCAGGTCAATCAAACACTAGTCGTCGCCACAGTAAGCAGGCCAATGTCCTCCCGGAGGTGCCAAATGATTATTAATCTACAATTTTAATACTGATAATGATCTAGCACAGACTTGGTAAATGTGCCACTGCAAGAGGCATCGCACAGTAGTTTATAATTTATGTCATGTCTCTTCGTGGCAGCATACAAGTCTGGTAGTGATGCTATAAATTCGTAATATTCGCCTATAACAAATCCGTCTGGCGACGTTATAATAGCAGTGGCGACTATAAGATTATTGACTGTATTATGCAATTACCAGTGACGCACCACGAGTCTTCCGAAAGTGCCAGGCGTTGTGTGTGTTATTAAACCCCAGGTGTGTGAGGCCCAGGAACGTATTTTCCTTCGTAAATTTGGCTCCATTAAACTATTTAAATGAATGTAAGCAAATAAAATTCTTTACTGTATATGACCTGTTTAGTACCAAACTTGTCCACTAGCTAATCTTGGTGTATACTAAAGTTTATTTTCGTGATTTTTATGGCCTAGCAGGCGGATTTTATATAGCATAGGCACAGATCTGGGCGTTTATGGGTTAGTCTCTTCGAATCACAGCGAAGCTAATATATAATACCTGGAGGTGGAATGGCATGATAAAAGTGTAGCTTTGGCTTAACATGCATGACACACCACACAAAAACACACCCCACACACCACCACACACACACAACACACACCACCCCTGTGCCGCTAATGCAGTCTTGTCGGGGCTTTGGTGCGGTGTTGCCGCGGGAACAGGAGGGGAGTCGCTGCACTACGCTCGTCGCCCCTCGCACAGTGTACTCGCACCCCTACTCCCCCGCCCACTCGCTCCCCGCCTCCCGCCACTCGTACGCCTCATGCTGCGCCTCCTCCCTGCACTCCCAGGTGAGACGGCGGTTTATGGAACGGTCGCCGATAGGAAATGTCGCCGAAAACCCACGAGAACTCTCGCCGACAATGACCCCCACCCTCGCCGACGTAAATTTTCGGAGCAGTTTTAACTTGTAATATTGAAAAAGGGAAACTTAACCAAAACCAACAACATAAACTAGCCTAACTATCGGCTATTGTTGGTATTTAATCCCCCAAGCAGAAACAGGGTAATGGGAACACTCGCCGACGGAAAAAAAGGAACCTACCCACGTCGGCGAGTGTTCCCACGGCGAGTGTTTTCCCTTAGCGGTGTTTTCCCACGCGACGTTCCAGGACGGCAGGACATGTACCGACAGGCGCTCCCCTCGGGACCGCCCGAGTCTTAAACCTTTTTTAAATGGTGGTTTCTGGCCAATTTTTTTTTTTATTCCTGCCCCCTCAAAAAAGTAACCGGGGTGTCAATTTGTTGAGCTTACTTTTTCAATTTTAAGCAGCATTGTAATTTCCCTTTTCCTCCTCATAGTTCAGGAACTAAAAAGAAAAACGTTGTGTGGTTTTGTTACAAATTCTTTTTTTTTGGGGATAAGGATATTTCAAAACGATTCCCTCCACTCAACCCTTTTTTTTTGGGATAAGGGTTTATAATCTTCTTTTGTGGGGGGCCTAAACCATTTTATTGTTTACCCACACCTCTCCCCCCCCAGGGCCCCGGAGGGGGGGGGTTTCCCTGCTTAAGGGGGTTTTTCACAGGGAATCAACTCCCTTGTTTTTCCGGGCGGGGAAAAAAGGGTACAGCTTGGTTGCTGGGCAGAGGAAAAAATTTTCCCTTTTCTCTTTACTTAAAAAACAGGGAAAAATAGTCCTTAAACAAGCCCCTTTTCCGGGCGCAAATCGGGTTTCGATGGGTCCTTTTGTTTCCTGAGGGGACTGCCCCCCTAGGACCCCACCCCCTCTTGCGAGTTCTCCGCCTACGGAAGCGGTTTCCCCCCAACAACTCTTGCCAAAAATTTAAACAAAACCCTTTTCAAAGCTTATTTTTCATCCCCCTGTCCCCAAACTGAAACTGGGGCCCACCCTTAAGTTGGAAGCCCGGGGCCCAAACCCCACGAGTTTGTCCTTTCCCCTCTCAGTTTCCCAAAACGTAAAAGGCTCCCCCCTTGGGGAAAAAATTTCCCCTGGGTGCTGGGGGTAATGGAAACCCTACATGGCGGGGATTCCCCCCCGCCTAAAGCGGGGGGTTTTGGGAATTTTCCCCTTACCCAAATAAACCCCTTTTGGTTTTACCCACCTTTATACCGGCTTTTGGGGGGTTCTTTTCCCAATCTTTTTCCCGGGACCATTTAACGACGGGGGTCACAACGGGGCGGGGTTTCGTGGCCGTAGCCAAGGACGGTTTCCGCCCCGCTCGGAAACCTTTCCTGCAGCTTTTTTTGAGGGACCAAAAAGATTTCCGACGGGAATGGCACTCTAAAACGGAGGAATCCCATTCTTCAAAAAGCTCCGCTCGCAAAGCGGGTCTTGCCTTCTTCCCCCATTCAAAAAACCCCTTCGGGGTTTAAAGAGCGTCCTATTTCACCTTTGACCCAAATGAAATTTATTCCCCGGGTTTAAGGGGACCCCTTCCCCCCATGTTGATGTCCTCCGATCTTCCCAAATTCCTAGCGGGCCCCCCTTCCCCAAAACGGGTGCTGGCGTGATTCACCCCAAAGCGCAAGTTTGCCCCCCCTCTGGGTCGTCCCCTTAAAAAATCTTTTTTACAGGATCCCATTTTCCTATTTTTCGGGGTTTACAGAAAACCCTCCAAAATTTCTTTACGGACGGGGACTTTCACCCTCCCCGGTAAATGTCCTTTTTTGATGAAGGGGGGTCGCACTGGGGCCCACCCCAAAAAGGAGTTTTTCCCACCCCTCCGAAGACACCCCCGGGCCCCTTTGGCAACCTCCTTTTTGGGGGAGGCCTCGGTCCCCCACATTTGGGGGGCCTCTCTTCCCCCCGATTTTCCGGCCCAAAAACTCAAAACTCTCCAATGGGCCCGGATGGCTGGCTTTTTAGTACCCTTTTTTAAAAGATGTCTGACACGCCCCCGGGCCCCAAAAAACTCTCAAACCCAAAATTTCGTCGTTCCCTAAACCTTCCTTTTTCCTCCCCCAAACCCCCCTTTAGAAACCCCTTTTTTAGACTTATTTCATACCCCGGGAAAAAAATTGGCCCCCCTTTGTAAGCCCGTCGTGCCCAAAAAAACACGGATATGGCCCCCCCAATTGGAGCGAAAACCCCCCGGGTAACCCTTGGCGGTTTTTCCACCCGCTTTTCCCCCCTCCCCTCCGCCCCCCCCAAACTTCGGCCCCCAAACTCGGCCCTTTTGAACGCTCGATGGTTGCTTGAGCCTTTCTCGAATTTTTCTTTCCCCGGGCCCAAAAAACTTTCTTCGTTCTTTGAAAAACGCCAAAAGAGGGATCTTTAGGCCGTACATTTTTTCTCCAAGGGGGAATTTTAAACCAACCATCCTCATCCTCGGCCCTTAAATCAAGTCTTTGCCGGGGGGGGGAAAAGGAGAAAAGCCTTTAAGGTAATCCGCAGACACCCCCCGGCCCCCCCACCCCCTTGCCACATCAGGTCCCCCCAAAACGGGGGTCATAATCCTAACCCCATTCTCCGCCCCGGGTGTGGAAAAGGGCCGAAGGGGAAATCCCTTTACTTTTTTTATGCCAAAAACCCGAACCACTTTCTGGAGCCCCCCCATTTTTCTCCCCCAAGGCCTATCCATTCCGAGGCCCGGGTTCCCCCCCCTGACCATTTCCAGTTTGGCCCCCAAAAAAGCAAGGGTAAAATTTGGAAAAAATCCCCCCTCCCAAGGGGGGTGGAACCGAAAACCTGTTTCCCTCGCCTTTTCGGGCACTTTCTCCCCCCCGGCCCCCACAGTTACCTTTAAAAACAATTTTCGCAGTTGCACCACAAAACCGGGGAAACCCGGCCCTCGGGGGGAACACCCGGCCCCCCTCGCACTGCCCCTTTCCCCCTCACATACCAATGTACGGCCCCCTTTCCGCCGCCGGGAGAAAAACATGGCGTACTTCCCAAAAACCCTTTTCCACCAACACCGACAAGTCCCCCTAACCACCACTTTTGGTAACCCTCCTCTCCGCCTGGGGAGGCTGGGCGAGCCCCCTCCCCTGGCCCGAAATTGATAAGGGCCCAAACCACCAAGGACCCCCATCTCCCGGTGCGGGGGTTTTTGGGGGGGCAAAAGCGCGAGGAAGGGCCAAAAACCAAAGCCCGTTGTTCGCACCCCCGAGGCCCGGGAAAGGCTGTGGACCAAGGCAGCCTCCGATGACCAAAAGGGGGCTGTGTCCCTGGACCCCTCTTGCCCGGTCGATCTGGTTCAGTCAAAAGCCCCCATACGTGACCCAGCTCTGAGTAGCTGGCGGACTTTTCCCCCGGGCACCCAGCCACGAAGGCCAGGAAAGGGCTTTGTCACCACTCCGCCAAACAAGATGCCAGCGCCGAAGCTCACCCAAAATACCATCGGGCGACTCTCCCTGCGAACTTTCGGCTCACGAATGTTCTTTAGGCCCTAAGGGACTACTGAAAACGGGGACGCAACCCCTTTTCCCTTTTTTCAGTTTTTTTCCTGTCCGCCTCGGCCAGCTGTATTCCCCACGGCGAAGACCTCCCGTTAGGCGTAGTGGGTCACACTGCTTTATCTCGACCCTCAACTTGAGACTATTCCAGCTTCTCCACCCACTCCACACAGCGTGCGCCCATGCCATCGTACCAGGGATCCTTCAAGTCAAACTTATCCCCCATACTCCCTCGATAGCTTGTGGCAGAAAGGGAAAACAAATCTTGCTTTTTCTCTTTACTTAAAAAAAACAGTGGAGGAAATAGTACACAGTTCACAACACGAGGGGTGGTACTGGCGGCGGGGCAGCAAAGGTGGCGGGTGTGGGGGTGGCGAGGTGGGTCTGTTTTGGGGTTCAGGCGGACTGCCTTCCCTCGCTCCAGTGACTCGCACTACACCTCTTGCTGACTTTACCCCTGCCACGTGCCCCACGCTATCACCACCAACACCCACTAACAATCAATTTCCCAACTTTTAATAAAAATACTAACACTTTAAAAGCCATTAATTACGTGTCATCAAGTAAGATCATTCAGCTTACTGTGTATCCATAAAAGTCATTCACTTACTGTGTCATCCGTAAAGAGTCTTCGCTTACGGGTTTTTCTCCGTAAAAGAGTCATTCATTACTGTGTCATCCAAAAAGAGTCATTCAGCTTACTGTGTCATCCAGAAATGCCTTTTGTTTAAAACCTTTTTCTTTCTAAATGGTTACATAAGGTACTACCGTAGATAAAACCTATGTCGCCAGTATTTGCCACTGCACTTATTCGCCAGGCACAATATATTTACGAATTTTAGCATCACTCAGACTTTTTGTGCCATGAAGACATGTAGTATGATGTACATAATTAAACTACTTGCATGCCTCTTCAGTGACACATAAAAGTCTTATGATCAAAATTGGTAATATATAGCGCCGGGCGACATTAGTGCAGGGGGGGATGACGGGTGACTATAGTGTTATTACGTACTGATTATCTTGTTAGCATTTAAAAACTTTGTTCAAGAATATGTTTTTGAAACCCTAAAGTTAAATTTCTTTTTAAAAATAAAAATAATAGCTAATACAAGGTTCTAATGTATGGGTAACAGTGGGCGGGGGGGGCGGCACACGGGTGGAGGTGGGCGATGGGTGCAGGGGGGGCACCTTCGGGCTTTGCTGCGGGGCCTCTACCGGGACCCCTACGCCCCCCCGGCCCCTCAAGGTCATCATCAAAGGGTTTTCAAGTGGGTGTCCAGTCTTTAAACCCTTTCACGCCCGATTTTTTTTTGCATAAAAAAAATTGTCTGTTGGAGCCATAAAATAACAAAAAAGAAAACTGAATATCCCAAATTAGCTATTTCAAAAGGATCTAAACGGGTCATATTTTTAAAACTTGCTTATAGTCACGGGGCCTTGCAAGAAATTTTCTCGACCCGTTGCGTCGCGGGCGGAAAAACAAAATAAACAGAGGACAACGCAACGAGTGGGGTTTGAGTCAGCTGAGCGTTCCCCAAAGCAAGACTCCCACCGCTACTGCTCGCCCTTTATTCCCATCCTATTTTTTCCCAGACCATTACAGGCATTTTCAACATAACCGAGGTGACATGCATCCTGTGAATGCACCGTGTCATAATTAAGGTAAAGTAGGTGAAGGAGGCCTTTATTGCTGTGAAAAATTGGTACGAGGGAAGGGCCGGCGGGGGGAGGGGGTTTCCCCATTTTTTGTGGTGATGCTGGTTCAAGTACGCAAAAAGCATCACTCCCCCATTTTTTCTTCATCAACGCCAGAAAAGGGGCAACACCAACGAAGCTATTATTTTAATGGCAAAAAAAATGATAAATTAGGCTTTTTAAAAGGAATTATATGGTGTTAAAAACAAAATACTGTTGCCGCCTTGGTTTCCTTGTGTTGGTACGCCTCCCCAAATCCCCACTGGCCGTATTTGAAAACTTCTTGTATATCCCACCGGGGGGGGAAATGAGGGGGGGGGGAATCTTCCCCCCCTGCCGGGTTTTGACGAGCATTCTTGCATTTACCCTTAAAAAAGTTAAAGGGCCCAAAAAATTAAAATGGAAATTAGTTCTGGGTCTAAAGGGGTTACTTTTTGGGCCCGGTGGGCTAAAGTTTTTTGTTTCTATTATTAACCATCAATGAGTTTCTGTGATAATGAGGTATAGTTAAAAAACGTCTCAGGTAGGTGGCCAAAATGGTATTTAATTAACCCCCTGGAGACCCTAACGAATTCCCTTTGTAATTTGGCTCCCTTTAGACGATTTTCAGAATATAACCTTTATTTTATAGAGTATCCTTTTTTAATCCCTTGTCGACTAATTAATTTGGTATTTAAACTTTTTCGTAATTTTTTGTACATTAGTCTATTTGGGGACTTTTTTTTGGGGGAATACTTGTAACAGTACATGTATTAACGCTCAGTTTTAAATTTATGAAAATCTATTGTATAATTTTGGGCACCTCGGAGCATGTAAAAGCAATCCAGTCCTTTTAAAACAAAACCCACAACTCGTAACAAAACAAAAAAAATTTTTTTTCTACCCCAAAATCCTCTGCGACTCTTTTAATAGTTTGGCACTAACAACCCTATCAATATAAACTTTAAAAAAAATACTAAAACTATCCAACACTATTTCTAAATCACTTTACTAACATTTAAGACTTTGTTTTCGTCACAGGTCCAAAAAATATTTTTCAAGGTCAAAAGGGAAGGCGTGGGAAGGAAAAAAAGGGGAAAAAAATTTTGGTTTCAAAGCAGTGTTGACTTCCTTTAGTAATTCTTGTGTGACGAAAAAAGTCGGAGCGGCTGGGGAAGAGGCAGGGGGCGTGTGCAGGCTACTGGGAGGGGAAAGAGGATGTTTTTGGCCCACAACCGTAATTTTTGCTTTTTTTCATATTTTTTGCAGCGTAAGGTAGTAAAGAGGGGAAAGGGGAAAGGGAGTGGGGGGGAAGTGGAGGGGAATGAGTGGGCAGGCGGAAGAGGTGGCCAAGGAAGCTAGAGAACGTGTGCTAGCCTCCTTTGGGGGTGACCGTGGCCACCCCCTAGATCCACCCCGACCTGAAATCTCATAGTCCCCCCTTTTTTTGATTAGGAAAAACTAATAAAAAAACAATCATTTTTTTTCAAAGGCTATGTCATGGCCACCCCACACGGTGGGTTTTCCAACCTTGGGCCCCCCCAGTCCCCCATGTCTTGGGGGCGCCACTGTGGTGGGAAGAGGGAGGGGGGAAGGAGGCTTTCGTGTGATGGAGGTTGTTTAGTCCTCTCTGCAATTAAAGGCTGTTGCCTCTTACTTTCTACCTAAATAACGTCAGATCGGCTTAGCCAGTGGCGTAGTTACGGGGTTGATACGTGCCCCCCCCGGAATCCGAAGCCCCCCCCCCCCCAGGTGACCCCCACTGGCCAGGCTGCCCTAATCTCTTGGGCCTGTGTGCTATATGCCTTAAAACCCTTCTATGTGGCATCAGAATGTCCATGACTCCGCTTTTCCATAGTGCCCCCCCCCCCCCTACACAGCTGTGCCCCCCCAGGTGCCCCTCAAATTTATAGATACCTAATACCCATTGGTAGGGGGGTTTTCAAAGCTAAAAACCCCCAAGTCCCTCGCGCATCTCACATCCCAGCACTTTCAGGGTGAATGATCTTTATTTACCGTAATTCCCTGTACTTTTTGGACAAAATCAGAATTACCCTTCAATACAACAACTGAAACGTCCCCAATAAAAAAGTAGTTTATCTTTTTTTTGTCTGCACTTGGTGAAAATATTGCAAAAAAATTGAAATTTGAAAATCAATCTTTAAAAAATCGCTTTTCATAAAAAAAAACCAAGTTTAAGCAGAATGAGGCTTCAGGAAAAATCTATTGTATGAAGCATTCACTGAGTACCTGTTTTGGGTGTATATGTCTCTCTTAGACGAAAATTTAACCAAAAAAAGAGTTGGCGTTCACATCTCCCCAGAAACCATCCCGCCGGCAGGATCTTTTATCATCCACTTTTCTGTAGACACCACACGGGGGGAACTCAGCACAGCGCCCCAGCTACTTTCCTCCACTCATATCTCTGTACTCCAATCCCCAATACCCCGAAACTGTCATCCTAACTATTATCCCCCTTATCTCATCAACTCCCCTATCCTCTACTGGAATATTCCCTGGGATCCGCTCCCACATACCCTTTTTCCCCATAAAGGGGACTTTCGTCTTTGAGACGGAAAAGTAAAAAAAACGGGTTTTTTAATGTTTCCTCCCGGACTGTTTGTTGAGGTGCAAGCACTTAAATTCTTCTTGGTTAATGTTCGTCGCAAAAGAGACATAACACCCAAAAAGGTACTCAGTGAAGCTTACATACAAATAAAATTTTTCCCGAACCTCATTCTGCTTTTAACTTTTGTTTTTTTATGAAAAAAACGATTTTTAAAGATTAGTTTTCAAATATTCAATGTTTTGCCCAAATTTTTACCAAGTGCAGACAAATAAAAAAGATTTAAAATACTTTTTTTTAAGAACGTTTCAGTTGTTGTATTGAAAAGGGGGAAAATTTTGATGTCCCAAAGAAATACAGAGAATTTACGGTAAAGAAGATCATTCAGCCTGAAAGTGCTGAGGATGTGAGAGCCTGAGAGACAGGCTTGAGCGTGAGCTTATTTGAAAACCCCCATTGTAATGCTTTGTCAATGGGCCTTCAAGCAGCTCCATAAAAGGGAACCATGAGGCATTTGTATGAAGTGTCATGGGCTCTCCGGAGGTGGATAAAAGGGGGGGCATAATGAGTGAAATGAGGAGTTCCCTTCCTGAAAATTCCCCCACGCCCTGGCACTCTGAACACCCTCGCCCTATCCCGGCTCTCCTTTACTGCTGAAACTTTGCCAATAAAAACACCCAAAGGAAAGTTTTAGATGCGGAAAAAGGTTTTTAAACACAGGGGGAATCGGGTTCCCATAAAAAAAAATCAGTAGAAAAAAAGGCAGCTTTTAAAAGACACAAAGGGAGGGTATTCCCCATTAAAAAAATAAGAAAAAAAAAGGGAAACTACAAAAAGGCCGTGAGACTTAACGAGGTATTCCTGTTACTTAACACTCCTAATCCACCTTTCTCCCCATCCAGAAATTTTTCTAGCCTCTCAAAGCTCTTTAATGACTCCCCTTTAACAACACCTGTCTATGGCCATTCCAATCATTTTCCACCTTTTTTGTGACCATTTTTTCCCCATTTCTTTTTTAAATTCGCTTTTCCCCTTGAATCCGTTACTTCTTTTTCTACCCTGGTTTCTAGCCTGAGAATTTTCCCCACCTCTCCTTTATTAAATCCCTTTTTCCACTTAAAAACTTCTATCAGATCGCCCCTTACTCTGCGTCTGTCGAGTAGGTCATTTTAATAGCTTCAACCCTTTCTCATAATAAAATTACGCATGGGCCTTGAATAATTTTGGTCATCCTTCTCTGCATGTTTAACAAAGGTTTTATGTCTGTCTATCTGTCTCTGCCCCGCTAGGGGAGGCGTCGGGGGCAAGGCGCGCATGGCGGTGAGGGAAAAGGGGTGCCTGGCCGGCCCCCCCCACCACCCCTATGCCCGTCTGGGGGTCTGCCCCTTCCGACCCCCGCCACCCCCCCCCTCCTTTACCCACACTCGCCTCTCCAACCTAAGACTGAGGTCGGGCCCCCATCCTCACCCCCTTTGTGGTGGCGTGTCTTATGGTTCATATAGCCTAGAAAAATGCTGACAAGTTTTTCAGACTTTTTTAAAGATTTGTTGGGTATTATTTGCACCTGTCCTTTTGTCCCCCCAGCTTTGGGGCCCACTCAGGATCACCGTCGTTGTTCTTGTTTTCATTTTTGTGTGATCGGTTTTTTAATCAGTCACATTGAAATCATGAAAAAAAAAATTGCTTTTTGATTATTTTTAAAACTCATTGAAAAACAACTCATCTCGATGGAAAATGGAATGAAAAAATGGGATTTTATTATATATGATTGTCCCCCGGCTCTGCTTAGGTGCGGGCGAGGCTCCAACGAGGGCGTGAACTCCTACGCGGACCTGGTCCACACGCCATCCAATCTGCCCGGGCCCCATCCCCCTCCACCAGCACGCCCCTCCACAAAGACTTGGCCCCCAGAAACTGCCTGTAAGTGTAGTTCCTAGAGTCTTTCCAATGTATCAAGTCACTTTAGTCCTTTAATTTCTACCCCTTACCATTATAAATTTTACGTATATATAATTCCTACTCTCCCCCTATGGTGAGCGAACAATACCCCCCTCCAAGGGGGGGGGTAAACTACCATCTAATAATTGAGAGGATGGTTGGTGTATAAATTTTCCCCAAGTCTTGATAAATGGAAAAAACAATTTCAGGGGAGCGTGTTTAAGGGAGGGGAGGGATAGTCCGGTGGCCAAACCCCCTATTTAGGGCCCAAAAACCTTTAAAATTTTTGGTGCAAATTGTTCTTTAAGGATTTTGTAGCCTGAAACCTTTAGTTTTTTGGAAACGTCAGGTGCAAAAATTTTCATCCTTTACATTTTGCAAAAATGACGACTGAGATAGGAAAAGGGGATCACTGTTTGGGACTGAAAATTTGAGGGAGGGGTAAAAAAAATGGCAAGATTTACCCAGTACAGACCTTGACATGTTTTTACTACCAAAATGTTCGTATTTAATTTGTTTATCACCTCAAACTAAAAGATTAAAGAATTTTGTCAACAATAAGGTCTAGAAGGTCAAAAAGGGCACAATTTTTGGCGTAAAATTTTTTTAAAAATTTTTTGGCTCACAGGCTTAACCTAAACCGTTGCTGTTAGTCTTGGGGCACTTAGCTTTCTACAGCAACCGGGTTTCTGAAAGACTTAGCAAGATAAAAAACAGAAAATACAAAGATGACCAGGGCACAAGGGGAGATGCCCGTCCCGAATCGCATATGAAAAAAAAAGGACAGGACGGGTGTGCGTGACAAGTTGAAGTTGGGCATTCATCCCCTAAACCTGATGAAAATCCCGGGACTTTTCAACATTGTAACGGAAGGGTTAATCCCGAGCATGAATGTGGAAAAATGCCCAGACCTTGGAATCCACAAAGACAAAGCGTTGAATAATTTGGCCAGAAGGATTCCACAAGCCGATTGTAAAAACCCAGTCAAACCTGGTCGGAAATCAACAAAGAGAACAGAACCCCTGAAAAAAGGGACAATGGCTGTGAAGTAATCTCTCAAAGGTGATGATATTATACGTATCGAGGGCTTGATGTAAAAATTTAGCATGGGATCGAACGGCACCCCCTTCCAACGTCGCTCTTTTTATGGCACAAAAAGGACCAACCAAAGAAATAAACAAAGCCAAAGCTAGCCAAGAAGACTCCCAAGTGGAACATTCCCCCAGGGCATTCACAAGCCACACAGATCAATTAAAAATAGAGGTTGGCAGCAATGTGGGTAGTTCACTGGCCAACAAGGGAGTCGTCAATGATTTTGTGAAGCCTTTGTAGATTATGTGCTTTCCAAGATGACCGTTTTTTGAGCAAAAATATTTGTAGTGTTTTTACAAATATCACAAAAAAAGCATCAAGAGCAGCACAAGGGCTGCACGATCTGCGGAGTGCCTTGCAAGGAAATGTCATTACGCGACAAAAGCCAATTCCCTCCCCCAGACGTTGTTTTTCAATGGGACACAACAAGGAGCACTCATTGAGATAATCACTGAGGAAAATTCTAGATAGAACGCAAGGACTCCGGGTTTCCAAAAAGACTTTTTGTCACGGGGGAAAGTGATACCCTGTTGAAATCTGGCAAGGTGTACGAGGGGGAGATCAGATTTGCAACTAACCATGAGGAAGCAAAATCATCATTCCACACAGGTTGTCCAGTTTGTTTTAAAAACCAAAAACTATTTAAAGAATCTCAGATGACACAGGGGCGTGTTTTTTTATTGCTTGTACTTACTACCACTATGTCAAATCTCCATGCCTTGTCATGGAACCGACTTCTCCCGAAAGGACTTCAGGAAAATTGGAGACACCGTAAAAAAACCCCCAGGCTATTTCCCCCAGCTTTGGAGCAAATGCGTTTACAGATGCGACACAGTTGGTTGCATTTTGGAATTGGAAAAAAACAAAGCGTAAAAATCCTAAAGGCGATATAAACGGACGCAAGGGCAACCTGAAGCCCCAACACGAACAATAATTTGAGAAGTAACCCCGTGTATTGCAGCATGCTTGGAAGAAAGTTGGACCAAACGACAGCATGTCAATACCCATACAGACATTGATCTCCAGCATGGGGGAAAAAAAATGCTGCGTCATTCACCTCACTCGCCCACACACACCCCGGCGCACAGGAGCTCCTGACGGAGGTCCTGCCCCTACCCTATTCCTTGCCCCCCCGAGCCCGCGGGTGCCCTGTCTCCCCTTGTCTTCCCGCCGCCCGCTAGCCACCCCAAACACCATCCCCCTGGCCCCGTCCGGACCCAACATTTTCGGCGCGGGGAAAGACGTCACCCTGGCTTTGTGTACCCTTCACCCGTGCCGCCCGCCATACTACAGAAAACGGACACGACTATACACACTCCTCATTCGCGCACGCCTCAAAAAAACACACAGACCAACAAGCGTAACAGTATTATTGTTTAACCCGACCCTCATTTTCAGACGTATAATAAAAGTGGGGTATTGGAATTTCATTGGTGTTATTGGATTCCTTGCCCCAAAAAAACCCGGGTTTTGTGTTTCTGGAAATTTGGGGTAACTGGTCTGGGGTATTATAACTCGTCAACGTTACTTGAAGAATTTTTTGGGGATGATTTGTAAAAGTTACAACTTTAAGGGGGATTTAAAATTTGCTTCTGACTTTACTATATGATTGTAGATGACCACGTCTCACTGGGAAAATCTGAATAAGGGGGGTTTTTTTAAGGGGAAGGGTAACAAGGGGTGGTTAGGGATTACTGCCACCAGCCCCGGGGAGTAGTTCACTGGGGTTACTTTTTTCCCCGGGCACTTTGATTAAAATTAATGTTTTAATTATTCTGGTTTTTTTTTCCCCTTTTTTTAAATTGGGGTTTTTGATGGAAAAATTTTTTAAAAAACCGAAAAGTTAA
>JACEEZ010010024.1:0-13624 GCA_016584305.1 Chionoecetes opilio | reverse complement strand
TTTGTTTTTTTTTTTGGGTGTGTGTTGTGTGGTGTGTGTGTGTGTGTGTTGTGTGTGTGTGTGTGTGTGTGTGTGGGGTGTGTGGTTTGTGTGTGGTTTTTAATAGTTATATATTAAAGCAAAGAAGTAAAGTAAAATACACCAACATTAACCTCCTTCCTCTCTATTTCTTCTTCTTCTTCTTCTTCTTCTTCTTCTACCTCCAAGGTTCTGGTATTTACGTACAAGATCGTAAATATTGGCAATAATCTAATGCATTCTGTCCGCGATAACTTTGAGAGCCAGAAAACGACTTGTAAACCACAGACTGTGCGTATGCTCGTGTGTATTTGTGTGTGGGTGTGTGTGTGTGTGTGTGTGTGTGTGTGTGTGTGTGTGTGTGTTTTATGTGTGTGTGTTGTGTGTGTGTGTTGTGTGTGTGTGTGAAAGAATTATTCGTTTAGGAAACGCTTTCAAACCCCACCCATATATATATAAATATTTCTCTCTCTCTCTCTCTCTCTCTCTCTCCTCTCTCCTCTCTTCTCTCTCCCCTCTCTCTCCTCTCTCTCTCTCTCTCTCTCTCTCTCTTCCCTCTCTCTCTTCTTCTCTCTCTCTCTCTCTCTCTCTCTCTCTCTCTCTCTCTCTCTCTCTCACACACACGTGCAAAATCATATCTTCCATTTTCTTTACACTTGTAACAAATTTCCCACCAAGTGCAGGGAGACTAATCTACCATAACGTGATGTGACATATAAACAAAAGCGTCACCGTAACACAGGCATTACCGCACGTCACATAACCCGTCACAGGCCTCCGCGCTTGCCACTTTATACTCCTAGTGCCATTATATTCCTGCCGTCCAGAAGGAAAAGGAAGGTGGTAAATTGGCACGAATTTTCCAGTGTTATTTGTTTACCGTCCTCTGTGACTGTTTTACGAAGTTCGGCAGAGTTTTTCAATTTGTTTTCTACAATATTTACCTTTTCTCTTCGTTCATTCGACCAAAATGTACAAATATTATGACAAATTGATCAATATGAGATAAAAATAATCAAAAATCGTCAAAAACGTGACAAAAATAATCAAAGATCGACCAAATGTGACAAACATTATCAAAAATCGACCAAAACGTGACAACAATAATAAAAAATCGACCAGAACTTGACACAAACAAAAAATATAGACCAAAACGCAACTTAAATCAAGAAAAAATTGCATTAAACCATGAGGTGAATATTTGTTTTTGTTGAAGTATGTGACACAAAATAAAGGAAAACATGAAACGATAAAAAAAAAAAAATTCACTCCTTTTTTTTATTCAACTTTTTTTTCCAACGTTTTCTTTGTTTCTTCTAATCTCTACCCAATTCTCTTTCCTCCTCCTTTCGTTCTAACTCAATTTATCTTCATTTACCCTTAAATTCCCTTCCACCTCCTGTCCTCTCTCTCTCTCCTCTCTCTCTCTCTCTTCTCTTCTCTCCCTCCCTTCCCTCTCTCTCTCTCTCTCCCCTCTTCTCTCTCTCTCCTCTCTCTCTCTCTCCTCTCTTCTCCCCTCTCTTCCCCTCTCTCTCTTCTCTCTCCTCTCTCTCTCTCTCCTCTCTCCTTCTCTCTCTCTCTTTTTCCCTCCCCCCTTCTCTTCTAGTTTTCAGTTCAAAAACTTTAAAACATTTTTTTATTTCTTTTTTTTTTTTCCGTCAAAAATAACCCTACCAGATTCAAAAACATCACCCACAATAATTGACATATTGGAAAAATGACATGCAAAAATTATAATTTCCCAGTGGTATACTGTACATTTCTATCGTGCCACTTTCAGTTTCTAGTTCTTTTTTCTGTCCCAAATTTTTAATTTTCCCTGTGAAAAAAAATTAAATTTTAAAAAAAGGATTTTCACTAATGAAATTCAAAATTTCAATTAGAGTAGGGAATAGATTGGGGAAACAGCAGTTTTAATACGGGGAAAATAAATTTTTTTCGATATCACTTTCCCTCACTTCCGTGCCACACCCTGTCGAAGGCCCCCCGCTAGTAAAGGGCCACCACGCAGTGTCCGGGCCCGTCACCCAGAGCCCCCTGCCATTTTGGGGTTAGGAGCATCACAGGTCAGAGGTAAACCGTCCAGGTCTGAAAAACCCAAAGTTGGCCGAGAGGAGGTCATGTCGCTGGGGTGACGACGATTACCTCTGCCCGCCTCTGAACATTTTTTCCCCACCCAGCAGCAAGGAATGGCCTGTAGTGTTTGAGGTTAGACCGGAACTCCTCTTGTGAAACAACCACTCGAGCCTCCTTCCAATGAAAGGCCCCAAAGTTTTTTCCCGCAGGGGGACTTTTTTTAAAAGTGCGGGCTGACGTCCCTCAGGGGCCCTGGATTTTTGTGTTGAGCCCTCGCAGGGGTGCTCGCCTCGCCTCTCACCTCCCCTTTAGACTGTCTCTTCACACTGCTGCTGCAGACGAGGGGGGGCTGCCGGGGGCCCCACCTTTACTTTGCAGGGGAAAAGATTACCCGCAGCTGAGCCCTTTTTCTTGCTGCAACGGCCGCTGTTTTCCCTCCTCCCTTGGGGAGGGGAGGGTTGAATCTTGGCGGCTGATTCCATGTTTTTTCCTTAACTAGGGGCCCCCCAAATCTTGTTCCCCACGCCTGGGCCTCTAGTTTTGCGGCGCCGGCCCCCTTTTCCCCTTTTTTATGGCCCCCTTGCGGACACCACCATCGTCCGAGGCCCCTCGGTGCAGGTCCTTGTTGCCCCGGTCGGGTTCCCCTTGTACGGAGCAAAAGCTGAGTATTGCCTGGCAGCAACACGGCAACGTGCCAAACCCTGGTGATCCGGGTGGGGGGGGGTTTTTCCTACCCCACAGTTTTCCTTTTACCGGACTTTTGCCCGGGCAGTTTTCCTCCGACTTTTTCCTACCGGACAATTTTCCTACGACACTTTGCCCACTCACTTTTTCTAAATAAATAAACCCAACCTAAAACCTAACCTAACCTACTTAATTTAAACCCAACCTAACCTAACAAAACCTAACCTAAACCCAACCCAACCAAGGGGAAAGAAAAAAAATTTTCTTGTGGGAAAAACTGAGGCAAAGGTCCCTAGGCAAAATGTCCGTAGGAAATTTTTTTTTTCGGGAGCAAAATGTCCCGGGAGGGAAAATGTCCATAGGCAACTGTCCGGGGGCAAAAGTCCCCTAGGGAAATTTTCCGTAGGGAAACGTCCGTAGGCAAATGTCTGGCCACCTGATCCGTGGGTTTGGGGGTGAGTCGGGTATGGCACATGGGTATCTGAGGGCCGGAAGGGGGAAGTAAGGGCTCGCGACATTATCCCCCGTCCCGCAAAAAAGTACCCCACGTTGGCCTCAGGCACAGCAAAAGAGGCCCGTCCCCCTTTAAACCACAACCAACAGTCGGAGGGGGGCCTCGCCCCCAAGCCAGCTTATATCTATCTGTGTTAAACAGTTGGTGGTCGAGTGCCCACTATCCTCTGGGGACAGCAGGGGAGTGCCCCCCCTGGTGGTCGAATGACGGTCCAGCCCCCCCCCCCCCCCCCCCCCCCCCCCGGCTCGTGTGTAGGGAAGGTCCGTGGTCCGTCAAACCCTGAAACAGTGAGGAGGCTCCATAGGCATGCTGTTAATCCCCGTTTTTGGGAAGAGATAGGAGGGAATTCCTATCATAACAACCCCCGGGTTATGTCCGAAAGAAATTAAATTTTTTCTTTTTCTCGTAAAATTTATCTTCCTTCTTTCCTTTCATTCTATCTTCCCCCCTTCCCCTCACCATCCCCCCCCGACATTCCGGGTACGAGTAAAAAATTCGTGGACCTTATTTCCGATCATTGAAATATGGATTCAAAGCTTTTCATCCTCCCTCACCCTCCTATCAGATCAAGGAACTCTCCTAGATTCTTAAAATCCTTCAAACTAGACCATAGTGCAGATCACTTATAAATGGTGGGTTGTAGAGTTATTTGCAAAATTAAAATCGACCAAATTTATGCTCGACCCACTCCCCTGTCTCTCAAAAAACGCGTTTTTGCTTGAACGAACGAAAATAACATTTTCCCCCGGATATTGAAAAAACATTTTAAAATTCTTTTCAAGTTGAAAAATGTATTTAGGCAGCCATTTCTGGGTATCTTGTTTCTTATTATTATCATTCAGGGTTTTAAATCCCTTCAGGAGGGGCCCAATTTCATAGATTCGAACTTCCCTTTCATCCCACTTCAACTTAGCTACCACGAGGAGTCGTCTCTCCCCATTTCTTTTGTAGGTAAGCCCTCGGCCCCCTCGCTCCTTTTTCTCCCCCTTCTTTTTATATTTATCTTCTATATTTTTAAATATATCATTTACAGTTTTTTTATTTCACTAACGAAAGGGAGGCCTGCCCCATCCTTAAAATGTTTTTAAACGGGATCTTTTAAAATTCATTGTGGGATTCGAGGGGAGCTCTCATCCACCCCCCTACAACTCAGAGGAGTCCTCAGTGGGGCCCAAAAAAACCCCGTCACTGGTTTTTTTTAAGTGAAACGCAAAAAATTTTTACTCTTATATTCGCCCCTTCTTTTCCTGTAAAATTATAAGTATTCAGGGGTATGTTACCTAAGTGAAGGTAATTCATTAATAGGATTCATGGGGAGGTTATGCCTTAAAAGGTTTTCCTTTTATCAATGGAAAAAGTTTTCCCTGTAAAAAGGTGTAAAGTTTTCTTATTCTTAGAGTTTTTCCCTGTGTTAGGAAGGAGAGCTTTTTTGTGTTGGATTAGAGCTTATATGTTTGTCTGTGATCTCAAACAAGAGCCCAAATCTTCAGGATGAATAAATGGATGAGTTCAAATATAGTTTTTGTTCATTTAGTAAAAAACCTGGGTGATTTTCTGGTTAGGACAGTATTCCCCAAATTTTCCAAAAGAGTGTCATTTTACTGGGTAATTCCAGTATCAACCACGACTACCAAGAAAATCTAATATTATATACTTTAAACATCCCCAGGAAGAAAAACCAAAACCCCTACTTGCCTGAGCTGGTGGCAGCATTTCCCCCTTTACTCATCCCATTTCCCCTTAAACTTTAACCCCCTCCCCCTTCCATTTAAAATTTCTTCCATTTCAGTACCTCCGGCGAGAAGTTTTCATACTATAATAAAATAGTAAGTCATAAGAAAAGTTTAAAATTCTAAATTAAAGTTTAAATCAAGGAAAATCCTAAAAAATTATTTCATTAAAATAACAAGGCACCAGGAAAAAACCACGAGGGAAAAACCCGGGCCCCCCAAAACTGGTGAAAAAGGGGGGGTTATTTTTTCCCTACAAATAAAAACGAATATCCCTTTGGGGAAAAGAGCTAAATAGACTCAAAAATTCGGAAAATATGTACAAAGTTTCATTGTTGGACAGTCAACCCCCCAAAATCTTTTCGATGTCCAGAACTAAAATTGGGATTTAAGCTTCGGGAGGAAGGGAAAATTTTTTTTTTTCTCAGATGAGACAAAATAGGTCCTGGAGGGCCCACATTATCTGTGCTTTTTGGGGGGTTTGGTAGAACGATATTGACGATAGCATAGATCCCGCTCTTTTGCTTACCCTATCAGGAAATTACCGCACAATAGAGAGGAATTTGGGGCGGTATGTGATCGCTTAATAGAAACCTGCATTTATTCAGAAAAAAACCCCCAAATCATTAGTCAGGGAAAACCCCGAGGTCTTTCTTTTGACCGAGGGAACACGGGAATCGAGTCCCTACTGTGCTATAAGAGGGTTTTTTTCGGCGTCCATGAGCTGTAAAGATCCCTTTCCCGAATAAAAAACAAAGGGGGGAGGAGGAGCAGGCGAAAGAATAAGAGGGTTTAAAGATTAGTGGAAGAATAAGGCTGCGAGAATAAAGAGATTGAATTATGGTCCAAAAAAAGCAAACGGACCCTTTCCATCCCCTCAATTATCCACGGATAGCGTGAAAAAAAGGAAAATAAAAACGAACCCTTTCCAGCCCCTCAATTATCCAGGGATAGCGTGAAAGGGGAAAAACCCAAAACGGACCCTTTCCATGCCCTCAATTACCCAGGGATGCGTAAAAGGGGGACTTACAACCTCAGATATTCCGTTTTGGGTTACATCAACTACAAGCCTTGACGCAACCCCCGCCCCAAAAATGTTTTTTGTTTTAATAGAACAATGTAGCTAAAGCGACTAAACCCCCAAAAATTAAAAAAAAGAGTGGTTCAAAACTCTAAATTTTAATTCAAGCATAAACAAACCAAAAAGTAGAGACTTGGGCGACATTTAAACTTTTCGAGACCGAGTTCCCCCACCAAAGGGGTTTTGATAGAGCCTGGCGGGCAGGGGAACAATGAGTTACGACGGGGGGATTCCTCAAGCTTTCACCATCTTTTTATTTCCCAAACATCGGTGATTGCGACAAAACCCCCAAAATAAAAAATTCCCCGACCGTGTAAGAAAAAAGAGAAAACGTGGTACGGCCTACCAGTCGCGCGCGAGAAAAACTAGAAGGTTTTCCGGATAAAGGTTCCCCCTTAAAAAATTCTCCCGTCCGAGCACGAGGCCAAAACTGCCGAAGAGAGACAACCCCAAAAGGTTTAAATATATCCCAAAATAAGAAAAAGGAAAAAGTCTAAGACAAAAAAAAAAAGAAAAAAAATTTCCATACTTCCCCAAATCCGAGACCCCCAAAGACGAAGGAGGAGCTAACACAAAAATCCAAAAATAAGGCCCTTTGGCCCCAAAGGAATTAGAAAAGTCTCCTCCCCGCGAGTCCTTCACGGGGGGAAACATTCACTAAAAAGTATTGCGTTATTGCAACAAAAACGAAAACCCTTTCCCGGGAGTGCTGGGGGAAAACCTCTGCTAGGTCTGTTTCGACGTGAAAACCCGGTTCCCGGAGGGGGATCGAAATTGTCCTGGGCGTGCCGGCAAATAGCCCCTCAACACCCAAAGTCAAACTCAAACCCAGACAATTATCATGACAACGGTGACGATATTTCCCCCCTATCCACGTGAATAAAAAGGGGAAAGTTTTTAAGAAATAGTAGCACAGGGAGTGGTTACACTTTGTAAAAGATGTACCGCCAACAAATCGGGGGGGAAAAAAATTACACCCCAATTTTTCCCCAAACTGGTAGAACCCCGACACTCCTTTAAAAATTATCGTATAAATTGGGCAGAAATTGAAATCGGTGACGGACAAAATAAAAAAATGGTTTCCCGTTTTTCCTGACTTTTACTCAACGGCGATGTACTTTTGGGGTGACACCTCCAAAGCCCCCCTCGCTGGGATGGAAAAAGTAGAGAAATGCGCTGGGGTGACCCCCCCCTACCGTAATCACATCCCCAAAAAAGAAACAAAATAAAAAGAATACAAAAACCCGGGGGAAGTCGTAAAACAGCCACAAAACCCCTTCACAGAAAAAATCTTCTCACCCCTGGAAAATAACCCTTCCCACTCCAGTTTAAGCGGGTTAACGTAAATTTTACCGGGTTCAAACCCTCCTTTTTTCCCCCCGGGGGAAAAAAGGTTAGAAAAAAAATAGTTACCCTACTTGAAAAGTGTCACAGAAAGTTAAATTTACACCCCCTTCACGATAATCCCAAAAGGAAAATTTTTTGTGAAAAGGGTACTATACTGGGGTCATACGAAAAAGGGAAAATTTCCTCACGCAAAACACAATCATTCCCCATTCTTTATCCACAATGATTTAAAACCCGGGAAAAATAAACGCCACCCGAAGGACTCAACCCCAAAGGAAAAAAATTTAAAAAGGGGAAAAAAATGAAACCCCTACATTTTCAAAACAACAAAAAATTAAAACAGTAATTCTAAAAAATGACCCGTTTTTCATCCTAGACCAAAAAATTTAAGGTCTCATAAATGGTCCCCCCGTTCATAAAAAAAGGTGGATGACCCTCAGCCCTTTTCGAACCTTTACCGTTACCCGAGAAAGCCAAGGAACAAATTTTCACATTGTTTCAAGTATAAAAAGAAATATCTAAAAAGATCCACGGCCGCGTGTTTTATAAACCGTCGTTTGGTAAAAAACCGGATGGATAAAAAATGTGTTTAGACTATCGAAAATAATAAACATCTCCCACACATCTATCCTCTTCCACGTTTGGAAGTTTGGGTAAAAAACCCGCAGGAAAAAGTATTATGTCACCCCTAGACATGCGCGAAGCAATTTTCCAGATATTATGATGACGAAAGCCGCACTAACCACCTTAGCGACGTTCACCTTTATCGTTTTTACCCCTACCGTTCGGACTAAACTGCTCACCCGCTAAATTTTTGGCGGATGCTTCGTATTTAAATCCCCCCCTTCGAAGGGGTGGGTAAAAACTACCCGGACGCTTAATTTATGGGGTCCTACGTTTTCCCCCTTTTTTTTGGAAAGTCTTAAACACTTTTCGAAGTCCTTACTACAATGGGGGGAAATTAAACCCTTTGTAAGTGTACTTTTGACTTAAAAAGTCCTTTTTTCCCGGGCATCGGACTCAGCCGAAGGAAATAGGGGCCGGGCTAAAAACGTGGAAGCCGTTTAAAAAAAAAAAGCTCCCAAAACGGTCAAAGGAAATCCGACGTTTTTTTAGGGTGTGTGGTTTTTATAGGAAGCATGTTCCCTTTGTTTGCAAATTGCGCTCCATTAAAATTTAACAAGAGCCCACGTCACTTTCACCGGCGGGTGAGTGTCAAATGCTTCGAACTCTCAAATCGTGCTATAATGCGCCTGTCCCGTAAGGGGACAAATTTATGAACCTTTTTTCTTACAACGACCGAGAACACTCACGCGGGGGGTTCTAAGTCAAGTTCAATCAAACGGTTCAATTCCCATTGGGGATTTCTCCAAAAAACAAATTCTTGCGAAACACGTTACTTTCCCCCACCCACAAAAAAGCGTTGGCCATAGTTCTCACCTGTAGAAATTTCCATAAATTTTCTATGGGGGTCTAAATTTCAAATTGTCCCCGGATCACCAACCCCTCCCAAATTTTTAAAAAAAAAAAAAATCTCCCCGGGTACCAGGGGGACCCGAAAAAGCGCGAATATAACTATGCTTAAAAACCTGAAAGGCAAAGATAAATTCGTCGCGGACCATCTGTCGCGTCCTTTTGGGGTGATGCCCCCGGCCCGGACTACTTTTTTGGGACTAAAACCAAACCCCAATTCTTCTCTCAAAGGGAAAAACCCTGTGGAAAGAGTTGGTGGAATATCTGGAGGAGGTAAATTCCTACCAAACGCATACCGAAAGCCACTTTTGGGAATTTACGGGAAAAATGACATCTTTATTATGTTCGAAAAAAAACCCATGGAGTCTACAGTAGTCCTCATAATTTCCCCGTAGTATGACCGCCTGCTCCCAACATCGCATGAAATTTTCAGGCACTTAGGACAAAAGAAAACCTCAAAAGCCCAGGGAAATATATATTGGGCAAAACTGAAAATAAAAATGTGTGTGAAATGTAAAAAAAGTGAACCTGCCAGAATTCAAAAGGGAAATACGGGTTCAACAACCCTGGAAGGAATTTTCCCAGAATAAACCCCTTTGAGAGGGAAGGGAAACGACCTCACTGATATGGGAGCCGGAACAAAATTCCGTTTTTGTTATGCGGTATCGACCATACAGTAGGTTTGTTAGGTTCTTCCCCTTAAAAAAAGCACCTAACACATCATGACCATGTGGCAGTACCTGCGGGGCTATGGGACCCCCGCAACATCGGGGGGGGCCTGGACAACGGAGGAGAGTTCACCAGCCGGGAGTTCCCGCATTTTGCACCGACACCAAAAAATCCCCTGCATACGACCCCCCACCCCCCTCAAGGAAACTCGGGACCGAGAGGTCACAGGACTCTAAAATCATCCTTTGACCCCGTCCGGACACCCCCCTTCGTTTTCCACATTTTTTCAGCCGGCCAAAACACCCCTGTCAGCGGGACACACCTCCCCGGACAACAACCCTATTCGCTTTCCTTTTCTCGCCATGCCCCAGGCTAGTTGGGGCACTTTACCCGACTGAGGGAGAACAAGACGACTGGACGTGGACACGCCCCAATCCGCGAGACCATCAGAAAATGTCGCGTCGGTCAGGGACGTCGCAAAAACCAAAGCGGAAAAACAGTGTGGAGGGAGGGCAGGTATGGGTTTTAGAAAAAAAAACCAAATACCAGGGAAATGCCGTAAAATAAAATGAAATGGGATGGGGGGCAAAAGTAGTGGAGGTACGTTTGGGGGGGGAGCGTATAGGTTTGGAGAATGTTTTTTCCCCGGGGAAAAAAAAGTGCAAGAGCCGCCGAACAAATGAAGCCCTATCTGGGGAGTGAAAAATGGTTTTAAACCGGGGAGAGGGTCCCACAACCCGATCCGGTGGACGAACAACTAGCCCCTGTGTCAGGAGACCTCCTAAAGGCTCTCGAGGGAAAAGTGAAATTTTTTTTAGGTTAGATTTTGAAGATACGACCCCGAGGTGGTGGTGTCAACTAGTGAAAAAATTTGGTCTAGGATTTCTCATTTTTAGAATTCGGAGTGTCTAATTTCACGGGCTCACCGGGGTTTAGTGGGGGGGAAATTTAATTTGAATAGTAGTACTGCTACTCACTTTACAGTCGACCAGCTTGAGGTGTGGGGGGATATTTCGACTCGTAAGGCTCTGTTATCTAACCAGAGGTACCGGTGTGCGCCCTGGGGGAACTTTCCCACGAGAATACAGGTACTGAGTCAGGGTTTTTACCCACGTTACTACCCTCAGAGGTCGATTGGGATTTTCCTTTCATTTAATATTTGTGTAACTAAAAACAAACAACACCGTTGTCAAAAAATAAAGAATCTCCATTAAAAACACTCTAAATTCGTCCACCACCACCTCCCCTTTACGCAGCTTTTAAAAAGGGAAAAGAAAAATCCCCTGAGTATTTTTTTGATATTTAGAATTAAATTTTCCCGGGGAATAGACGTTGGGAAAGCCCGTTATTTTAAAAGATAGGGTGGAAATTTTATATAAATCCCCGGTTAGCCGTAAGCAAATTTAATCTTTTCGTTTTTCGTGAAAATTTTTCTTCCTTCTTTTCCCTTTTCCTTCTATCTTCCTCCCTTCCCCTCACCCCCCCCCCCCCCCCCCCCCCATTCGGGACGGTCAAAAATTCGGGGACACCTATTTCGCGATCATTTATAACAGTGGATTCAAAACTTTTTTATCCTCCCCCCACCCCCCATCAGATCAAAAAACTCTCCTAGATTCAATATCCTTCAAAATACCCCAATAGTGACAGATCAGTTATAAAAGGTGGGTTGTAGAGATTTGCTAAATTAAAAATCGCCAAAATTTTTGTCTCGACTCCCCTACCCCGCTCTCAAAAAAAAGCGTTCGTAGCTTGAAAAAAAAGAAAAAAAAAACCCTTTTCCCCCGGGAAATTGAATAAAATATTTAAATTCTTTTATATCAAAGTTGAAGAACTGATTTTAAAGGGAGCCATTTTATAGGTAATTGTTTTTATTATTAATTAGTCATTCAGGGGCCATAAACCCTTCAGGGGGAGGCCCCAATTTTATAGAAATTCGAAACATTCCCCTTTTTTCCCCCGCTTCAACTTAGCACCACGAGGAGTCATCTCTCTCCATTTATTGTAGGTAAAACCCGGACCTCGCTCCCTTTTTCCCCCCCTTCCTTGTTAATTTTATCTATCTTATTTCTTTTATGGTCAGGTTTTTCCTACCTAATTTTCCCCCTCCCCTTTGGGGGATTGGAGCGTTCTCCCTATTTACTTCGGGGGGTTTACCCCTCCCCTAAGACCAAAAGGGTTAGTGGAAAAATCCCTTTTAACTTTTTTTAAGGGGAAACGCAAACAAACCCTTCTCCTTTTTTTTCCCCTTCTATTTTCCATTAAAATTAGTTCAGCGGAAAAAGTACCTAAGGGAAAAATTCTTAATAATTCCCCTAAATTTTGCTATAAATTCTTTATCGATGGGAAGAGGTTTCTTATAGATGTAAAATTTTTTATTCCAAAAGAGCTTTCCTTTTGGGGGGGAAAGGGTTTCTTTTTTATTAAGTTAAAGTTTTCTTATTCAAAAGGGAATAAAACTTTTGGTGAAAAATTTGGATATGTTTAAAAAAAAGTTTTTGGCATTTTTAGAGAAAATAGGGATTTAAAATTGTTTTGGCAGTAACCCCACATTCCAAAAAAGAGGTCAGCCTTATCGGTATAATTCCACTATCACCAGACTACCCAGATAAATCAAATTTTTATATATCTATTCAAACATGCCCCCAAATAAAACCATAAAATACTTGCCTGAGCTGGGGGCAGCACTTCCCCTTAACCATACCATTTCCCCCTTTAACCTTTAAATCCTACCCCTTCCCTTTAAAATTTATTCCCTATCAGACTCTCCCCAGCGAGAAGTGTTCATAAATATAATCAAATAGTGGTCATAAAACAAGTTTTTTATCTCAATTCAAGTTTAAATCAGGAAAAAACCTAAACCCAAAATTAAAAATTTATTCAAATAACAAGGGGACCAGGAAAAACCCAAAGATGGAAAAAACCCCGGCACCACAGTGTTCCAGGTGGCGTTTTAGTCGCCCCCACCCAAAACGTGCTTTCAGCGGTGCCCAACTCAGGTCGTCCGGACCCCAGTGAGTATGGGGGCGGCGGGTCCCTGACGTGGTGGACGATAATGGGGCACGCAGGATGGCTGTCGGTCGCCACCTACCGGAAAAACATCACCTCCCTATGGGGAGGCGGGGCCACACGAGGTGCTGGGCTTTCACTCCTTTCCTGAAGGAAGCAGACAGCCACCCGCCACCTGCCCCCCCTCGCTGGCGGTCCCTCCTCTCCATTGGGTTTTAGCCCGATCTTGCCCAACGGGGCTCCCCTCGTTGTTGACCGTCCCCGTCATCACAAATACTCGCACCTTTTTCGTAGTAACAGTTTGGGTTGGTCTCCCTGTTCGTTCGGAGACCACGGGCATTGGCGGAGGAACTTTAGTGTATGGTTGGAGTTCTGGGTACCATGTGGGAAAGGGGGAGAGGGGTCAGGGGCCTGGGTCCGGGGTGATAGAAGTTTAAAGGGCCCGGTGGGGTATCGTGGGGGGGGTCCACTCCGACCTTGGCTTTTACCCAAGCCCAAACTGGACAAAAAAGGGGGGCTTGGTGGGTTCTGGGGGGGGCTTGGCGAGGTGGTATGCGGGGAGAGGGGTTGCGAAAACCTTCCTCCGAAAATTTGCCTAAAAGCCGCTCCTGGGGCCCGGGGGCGGCGTTTCGGGGGTACAGGGCACAGCGGTGCCCTTTTGTGGCTGTAATTACCACTTTTTTTTGGGCCCGTCTCCGGACGGCGGCGCCTTTTGGGTCCTGGGCGCCTGTCCTCGTCACTTCACGCGACCTCACCTTCTCTTTTTTTTTTTTCTCCCTTTTTTTTCCCCGGAGGGGTGGTGCCTGGGGGCGGAGGGTGGGGCTCCCCCCCCCCCCTCTCTCTCTTCCTCTCTCTCTTCCTCCCCTCTCTCTCTTTTTTTTTTTTTTTTTTTTTTTTTTTTTTTTTTTTTAAAAAAAAAAAAATTAAAAAAAAAAACCTAAAAAAAAAAAAAAAAAACCAAATTAAAATTTTTTAAAATAAAAATTATTTAAAAAAAAAATTTGGAAAACCCTAGCAATTTTTTAT
>JACEEZ010010023.1:0-12170 GCA_016584305.1 Chionoecetes opilio | reverse complement strand
CGAATAAAAGTCAATAAATTACGTAATGACGATATTGTGAAGGATCACAACATATATCTTCATATTAATGGTTTTTTTAGTTTAATGACGAGAACTGCGCGGACGCTACCGCTGTTACCACTTACGTTTTCTATATTAATTTTTGCTCAGTATATGGTTTTGTATTAATCCACTTCTGCGTAACCTTCAAAACTTCGATACATATTGAAGAAATGATATAGTTGTCTAATAGCGCATACAGCCACACCCTCCCCGTCTGGAAACACCTCCCCCCTCCAAACCCTTATGGAGGTTAGGTTAAGAATCGGTTGGGTTAAAATCTCGCCGGGGTGTCGTTAGGATGTTTGGTTAAGATTATTATCTTCCCGGCAGTGCGAGGCAAGCGGACAACTCGGCGGCTGGTCGGTGAATACATAGCGGGGCGAGGAACACTTGTATCTGGTTTCAGTATTAATCCACTTCCGCGTAACCTTCAAAACTTATATATATATACTATATATAATATATATTATATATTATATATATATATATATATATATATATATATGAGGGCCTCCGCATTGAAAGGGGGTTAAGCGCCAAAAATAAAATTTTACAGGAGGAGCGGTCAAAGTTCAACAAAGTGGTGGCAACTGTAACTTCGTTTCTAATTGACGTACAGTGCTAATTTGGTATCAAAATGTAGCTCGTCACTTGACGATTATGAATTTCATGAAAAATATTGGAAATGTTGAAAAATAATATCTATAATAATATAAGCGAAAGTGTGTCTGTCTGTCTTGTGTGTGTGTGTGGTATAGGTTCCGCCCCCGTGGCGCAAACACCTCATATGGCACATTTTGGAATCAGGTTGACCAGGGGAAGGTTATAAGCCCACTTATGAGATGATCCGATCATTTTTTTTTCTCTTTTTTTTAGCAGCCTATAGCGAGAATGTGAAAAAAAGTGGGTTGCGAGAATTGAGGAAACCTTGATGTAGGGTGATGGGTAATGGGTGAGTGAATGGGTGGGGTGATGGGTAATGGGTGTGGGGTGATGGGTGATGAATGGTGGGGGGGTGATGGGTTTGGGGTGATGGGTGATGGTGAGGGAATAGGTGGGGGGTGATGGGTAATGGGTGAGTGAAGGGTGTGTGGTGATGGGTAATGGGTGAGTGAATGGGTGGGGGGGTGATGGGTAATGGGTGAGTGAATGGGTGGGGGGTGATGGGTAATGGGTGAGTGAATGGGTGGGGGGTGATGGGTAATGGGTGAGTGAATGGGTGGGGGGTGATGGGTAATGGGTGAGTGAATGGGGTGGGGGGTGATGGGTAATGGGTGAGTGAATGGGTGGGGGGTGATGGGAATGGGTGAGTGAATGGGTGGGGGGGTGATGGGTAATGGGTGAGTGAAGGGTGGGGGGAATCCCTCCATTTCTACATCCATGTTTTCAGGAAATTTAAAGGGGGCTATCTGGGACCCAAATTTTGGGGGGGCCAAAAGGCCCCCCAAAACCCACAGGTGGGGGGCCGAAGGCCCCCCAAATAGCCCCCCGCGGGATTTACCCAAAAAAGGCCCCCCGGAGGGCGGCTTTGCGGCTAGTATAAAAAATTACTCGATATTATTTTTTTAAAACAGTTGAATAATGTTCACTTTTGCTGAACTAAATGCTTCTCCGTCACAATTATAAATTAAAAAACCAAAATTTAATTTTGGTAAAAAGGAAAAAATTAATGACGGTGGGGAAAAACAGATAATAATAATACAGTAATAATAAAATAATTAGCTTTAGCAATTTTTTTGTAAACAAAACAAAAGGGATAAAAAGTTTGGCGAGCGGCCCCCGGGGGCCACTCACAGCGCGCCACGTCACGCACAAAGCCCCAAGAACGTCAGGGGCGCCAGCGCGCGCGATTGGTTTGAATTTCCCTCCCCCCCCGTTTAAAAACCCCAACCACCCCCAAAGCCCCCCCCACAAACCAGCCCCCACTAAAGGGAAACCCGGGAGATGTACCCTTTCGTTTTGGGGAAAAAAGGGGCCTGGGGCCCAAGGCACCTGCCCCCCCCCCGGGGCCCCTTTTTTTTTTTTTTTTTCCGGGATACAGAAATGTTTTTACTGAATACGACTTTCAACCCTATTGCCAGTGGGGTAAGGGGGGTTTTTCCTCCCATTCCCAAGATAGGGGAAAGGGGGTAAAGTGTATAGGGGTTGAAATCAGCAAAAGGGCCGGGGTGCCGCTTAAAACCCCTTTTTTTCGGATCCCGGAGGCCCTCTAAATATATAATTTTATATATAAAAATATATATATATTATAAAATATATATATATATATAAATTTTAATAATTATATTATTATAAAATTATATATATATTTTATCTTTTATATATATAATAATTGTAAAAAGGTATAATTTTGTATTGTAGCCCCATATTTTGATTTAATATTGAAATACGGGCCCACACCCCCCCCGTCCAGGGGCCCCGCCCCCCCCTATAGGCCCGTATGGAGGTTGGGTTAAAGGTTGGGTGTTTAATAATCCCCGGGATTTCGAGGGGGGCAAAACCCCCCCTTCCCCCCCCGTTAGGGGGTTTTTATGTTATGTTCATTTAAAGGCCCCTTAGGGGTAATGATCCTCCCCGACAGGGGGAATTACCCCCTGTCTCTAAAAAAAGTCTGATTTGCCTGAAATATCCAAATAAAACCCAAAGGGCAACCCCCTTTTTTTTTTTTTTTAGTGGGGTTTTAAAAACCCTGGTTAGGGTAGGTTAGGTTTAGTTCAGATTTTTCACAACCCCGTTTCTAATACCTATAGAAGAAAGCCGGGGTGGGGTTTTGTCTGTCTCCGTTTTTTTGGGGTTTTACCGAAACTGTAAATTAAATTTTTGATGAGAGTAGAAATAAAAAATTTCCCCCCCCAAAATAAATCGTAGGTGGAAAAGCGGTTTGGTCCCATGTCGATTAAATCTTTTTGAATTGGGGGGTTTTTGGGTAAACCCCAAATTTAAGGAGTATTAGATTACGGGAAAAAACCTCTGCGGGAGTCTTTGTTTGCACCCCACAAACTCCAGTGGGCCCTCTTTCAAACGTTTTGTGTGCGTTGTGTGAGTTTTGTGTGTGTGTTAGAACCCCCAAGGGAAAACACAAAGGGTTGGAATCACATGGAACGTTTTGAAAAGTGACTTTTGGTATGTCCCTTTTAGGGTGAGCAGAAAAGGAAACTTTGTTTTGTTTAGGGTTTTTTTAAATTTTGGGGTAAAAAGGAAAACACAGGAAAGGGTTGGTGAAAGGTGACTTGATTTGGAGGGGTGAGTTGCCCCTCCCGGGTGGATTTGGATGGTTTGTGACTTAAAGGCTTGTGATTTTGCCGGGTAGGGGAGGCCCTGGTTCAGGTGGCTTGTCTCACAAGAGATCCTTTAAAAAAAGGACCCAAGGAAAACTAAAAGACCTGACCCCCCCGTGAATCCGACTCCCTAAACGATCTGAAAAAACCTTTAACCCCCTGATAAATCTGAGACCTGAAAACCTAATCCCTTAAGGGGAAAGTCGGCGAGATCATAGGGGGGATTTTCGCCATAAAAATTTGGGAAAGGCGAGTAAAAAAAGGAAAAGAAAAGGGAATTAAAGGGGGGGAAAAAAGGCCCGGAAAAAACCTTAAAACCTGGAAAAAATTTAAAAACCAATTTTCCGGGACCAAAACAACCCCAAAGGAAAAATAAAAACAAAGAAACACAAAAAAAACCAAAAAACCCCGGTTGGAAACAAAAAAATGTTTTTAAAAAAAAAAACAAACCCTTTACAAAAAAACTAAAAAAAAAACAAAAAATAAAAAAACAAAAAAAAACCCTTTTGCCTTCCGGGTTAAAAAAAAAACGGGCCCTAACCCGAGAGGGGGCCTTTTTTTCATTTCGTCAAAAAAGGTTAATTTGGGAAATTTTCTTAGAGGAAAAAATGGGAAAAATTTTTCCTACCTAATTAATAAGAAATGAAAATTTTAATTTTTGAGAAGCCCCGGGGAAAGGGGCCGTAAAATTAAAAGGTTCCAAAAAAATTTGGGGAAAGGCCGGTGGTTTATTCCCAAACAAAAAAATCTACAAAATGCCAAAAACGTCAAAAAAAATTTTGGAAACTAAATTATTGTAAATTAACAACTGGGGTTTAAAGGAAAAAAAACAAGAAGGATTTTTTTTAACGGGAAAAAACCGGTGGGTTTAAAATTTGGGGGGCCCCCGTGGGGGTGTGAATTAGTCGGGGAAAAGTATTGGGGTTGGTAATTATAGGAAAGGGGTTTGGGCCAAAGATTATTGGGAAAACTTTTTTTTTGAGATAAAGGGGAACTTTCCAGGCCGAAGTTAGGGGGAAAAAGAAGCCTTTTCCCGGGGGAAAAATTATGCCCCAAAGGGGGTCAATTGGGGTTTTTTTTTGGAGGTTTTGTTGAAACGGGGCAACTTTCACCCCCTTTAAGGGGGAAAAGGAAAAGCTTTTTAATTTGATTTTGGAACTTCTTTTGGAAAAAGGGTTTTTTGGGAACTTGGGTTAAAAACTGTGCCTTTTCGCAAACAAATTCATTTTTTGAAAGGCAAATTTGGACAAAAATAAAGGGAAAATTTGGGTTTTCCACCTGTTTGGGGTTCCAAAAAATTTTTTTGGATGGGGAATTTAAAGGAACCCCTAATAAAAGGTTAAAATGTCACCGGAAAATTTACAAATTTGGGGTTTTTAGGGTTGGGGGGGTTTCCCCAAACAATTCCGTTCCCATGGGGCTTGAAGGGAAACAAATTTGATAAACCTGAAAAGGGAAAAATAAGAATTGTTAAAAAACCCCTTTGTTTTGCAAAAAACCTTTTGGGAAAAAATTCAAGTGCTTATTAAAAAATCCCAGGTGGCCAGGGGTTTTTTTGTTCCTAGCTTGGGAAAAAAGTGAAAATTTCCCCCCAAATTTAAAAAAGTTTTTGGTTGTAAGAAAATTTTTAAAAACAAAAAAAATTTCCCCAGGGTTTGGAGGAAGGGAAATTGGTAAGGGAAAGGGAAGAGGCATGTTTTAAATTTTGTTTTGACACCAACTTTCCCTGGGGAGGTAATGGGGGGAAAAAAGGGAATTTAAAGTCTAGGGTAAATGATTTTTGGGGTTGAGGATTTTAAACCATTTTGGGGGTAAAATTTTTTTTTAAAGGCAAAAGATTCGGGGGTTGGAAAAGAAAGGGGGGGTCAAAGTTTATTTTTTCCGGTGGGTTTGCGGAATCAAGGAAACGTTGCCAAAAGGAGGAAAAAGAGAAGGGAACCTTGGAATGTAAGGCAAATTTTAAAAGGGAAAAATGCGAAACTTGGGGTTTTTTAAAGGGGGTTAAACCATGGGAGAAGCTTTCAAGGGTGGTTTTGGGGGGGGGAAAAAGGTGAAAGTAAGGGGTTTAAAGGATCCGTGGAACCCTTAAGGGTCCCAAACCTTGAGTAACAAAATTTTTTTTAAGGAAAAAATGGAATTGAAAACCTTCGACCGGGTCCTGATTTTCCTTCCTTTTTAAGAGGGAGAAGGGTTTAGGATCCTTGGCCCCGTGGTTCCTGCGGAGGAACAAACCCTTTAGGCCCCCTGACTAAAGGGGTTTGGGTCTCCCACGGGTTTTCTTTTTCCCCCTTTTTCCGGGAACCCTTTTTCCCTCGTGGCTTGATAGAACCCCCCAAACCAGGGGTGTTTGGGGCCCCCAATTTTGAAAAGGAAAATGATTGGAAAAAACACCAAATTAACTCAAGAAAAAAAGGGTTTCCCGGGCCCCAAAAATTGGAAAGGGCACATTTTTCTTGAAAAAGGTAATTGAGTGGAGAACCATGGGGGAAAAACCCCCCCCTTTTTGATAAATCTGCTTAATAGGAGTTTAAGCCGATGAAACACGGACTGTTTCACATTGACTGGAGTAGGTAATTTTTAAGCGCGACTTTGTTTTTAAACGTTTAATACCGTCAGCGTTAAAGGGGCCCAAGGGAAGGTATTTTCCTTTGCGTGGGAAACGGGGCATTTGGAGATTTTTTAAGTTTAAAAAGCCGCGCCCTTTAAGAGAGTAAAAATTTTTCCTGAGTTTCTGGAATGTTCTGGGACTGTTTAGGAGAAAACGATCAAGTCGTAAAAGGTAAAAAAAAAGGGTATTACCCTTAAACCAAAATATGGAATTTGATAAAAGCTTTGGGAACTTTCGCGGGGGTGACCCAGAAAGACCCATAGGCAAAACGACAATTACTGGAAAGGTCCTGGGTTTTTAAAAAAAAGCAGTGTATTCACGGCTTTCTGCGTCAATTCGATTGCCAAAAACCGGAGCACAAACCCAAAGGGGGAAAAAAAACAGTTTATGATCCCCTTTTAAAATTCGAAAAAATACCCCTCGAGACTGGCAGGGGGGATACCGAAAAGGGAAACCCAGTCATTTTGTTAAAAAAACTTAAAATCGCCCCTACAGGAGGGGCCCCTTTCCCCCTAAAGGCCTTTGGAACCGGAAAACATTGGGCTTTTTAAAGGGGGAAACTGCTGGGGTCTTAAATGATTCCATCATTTAGCTTTTTTCGGGACCATGCAACGACAAGGGGAATTCTTTTTTGGGGGCCCTGCGTTTACGCTGGTATTAGGCGGGTTGGGCGTTTTTAAAAAGCTTAATTTTTATGAGTGACGATTTTTGGGTTTTTTAACCTAGGTTCTCACGGGGGGGGCACAATATTTCAAAGTGGGTTTCAAGATTTGGGAATAAGCTCCCCCTGTAAATCTGGGGGGTCTTTTGGTTTTGGCACATGACTTGAAGGTCAGAAAAAATTTTAAAAGGCGCCTGAAATAAAATGGATTTTTAATTTGAACTGGGGCCCCTTTGTAACATTCGCCCGACACGAACTTTCAGGGGGTTTAGACGTAAAAATGTACAAAGCCTTTGTACCAAAAAGGGGGGAGGGGACTGGAACTGGGGGTGCCCTTTTAACCCCACAAAAAGGGTTTTTGATCTCCCATGATTTTTGGGGCCCTGCACAGCGCTGCAAAAAACAGCTAGACGGGAATGAAGTGACCGTCTCGGGGAGAGAATAGCATCGACGTTCAAAAACCCCTTTTCCCCGAACTTTCTACCGGGGGTGAGGTGTGGGGGAAAAGAGCTAAACGTTGGACGAAAAGCAGCTGGGCAGTGCTTAGTTGGGCTTTTTAAAGACCTTGTAAAGTGAGGGCTTTTGGGAGTGGAGTGGTGTTTTTAGAAAGTAAAGCGTCTGGGGGCTACATACGCGACCCAAGGTCTTACTGTTTTTTTGTTTTGAGCGAGAAAAAGGGGAACCCCGGAAAAAGACGACATGGTCCCGGATGGGAAATTTTTGGTTAGGCATTGAAAGTGGAGAACTAGGAATGGAGAACACTTTTATCAGAGATTTTTTTCCGTAGGAGTGGGATGTGGGAAACAAAAGCTTGTAAACACGGGAGAAATCGCAATTTTCAGTGGGGGGGAGACAAAGTCCCGTGTGAACAGAGTCAAAGGGAAAAAACTCTAGATTGTTTCAAAACCTCTGGGAATGAAACGTTCCCCGGGGCCCAATTTGATTTCCCTTTTAAGGGGTGGGTAAAAGGTTTTTATCTGGTTTTTTTTTGGGGGGGGGTTTGAACAAGGACCGGGGCCCAAAGAGAGCGTCCCGCTGGAATGGTTTTTTCCTTTTTGCTATATATTAAAGGTCAGGCTGACGGGGCCAAAATCAGGACATAGGTATGTTTAAACAAATTTAAAAATTTCCCCAGAAATAGTGAGTGCGGTTTCCCTCGATTCCCCCAAATTTCAGGTCAAAAAAGGTTCTAAAAAGAAATTTTTTTAAAGATGACGCACGGGTCTGATGTTTAAAGCACTCTTTTTGTCCCTTTATATTTACTGAAAAACCCGTATCAAAAAACCAAAGGGGAAGGGAGTGCGGTTGATTTTAGCTTGTAAAAAAAATTTGGGGCCCCCCCAAAAAATGTAAAAGAAAAAGGATACAACCCCGGGGGGGGAAGGGTTTATCTGTTGATCTGGTTCGTGTTTCTTGGGGAGTGCACGTCGTGTGGTAGTCCAATTTAGGGTTATACTGGTTTTGAATGGCGAGGGGGATTGTGGTCCTTTTAAGACCCTCAGGGTGTCGTGTTGCTGTGAAAAAGCGAGGGGCTTTTTTTCCTACCGAAAATTCAGGAAATTTTTCGTGACCACATTTACCCTGGGTGACAAAAAGCCCGGGGGGGATACTGCCCCTTTTGGGAAAAAGACGTTTGGGCCCATGAAGCAACGCTCGATAGTGGGTCCCCTTTTTGCAGTAATTTGCAAATGAGGGAGGTGAGTGAAATTTGCACGGGGGGCTGTCGTGAAAGTGAAAATGAGCGGTTTTTCTTTGGCCCATTGTTTTAGGGGGAACGAGGTTTTTTGAGTTGAAAAAAGGGGGAAAGGAAAAAGGGTTTGTGGTTGGTGGGGTTGGGTTGGGGTTGGGAGAAACAAACAGCCAGACAAAAAAGGGCATTTTTTCAAACAAATAAATAAAAAGAAGGAGTTCCCTCCAAAAGGGAATTAAAAAGCAGTTAAGGTGTCCTGTTTGGGCAAGTGAAAGTGTTTATCAGGGCGCCTGTTTGGGGTGTGAAGGGGGTTTTTGGAAAGGGAAATTTTAAGGGGAATTAACCAAAAAGGTTTTTCAAAAGCTTGGAATTTGAAATCAAAAACCAATTTTTTCCCAAACTTTGTCAAAAACCCAAATTCCGAAAAATTCATCGCTTAAATTAAAAACTACTAAACTTGAAAGTTAAAAAAGATTGTTGTAAGGCCCAAATTTAATGGGGGTAGGGGTTCCTTGCTTGCCTTTTTTTTTTAGTGGGCGCAAGTTAAAAAGTGGAGCAAAGATACCGGAAATTTTGACTGGGACTGAAATTTTTATTTAAAGTGGCCCCTTTTAATTTGTCATATGGCTTTTAAATTTTCCCGAAAAAAATTTACTCGCAGGGATTGTCCTGAAAAGGCCCGTTAGAAAAATACATCGGGATTTAAAATTGAGCTATTTTGATTGTACTTCATTTATGTTTCGACGCGCGATCCATCGTCAAATCTGTGATTTAAAATGTGTACAGGAAAAATTTTTGCCTTTGAAATTTTGGGGGGGGAAGGAACCCATGTAAACCAAAATGGACTGAAGTTGGCGGTGGGGGGTGGCATGAAAGACAGGTGAATTTTTGAAGGGAAAAAAAGGAAAAAAAATATCCGAGTTTTAAATAACAGTTATGGCAAAAATGATATAATACTAATAATGTAAAATCCTAGAAAAGAGTTTCGTAGATATGGAAAAAACGCGAGAGAAAAAGTGAATTAAAAATAAAATAAAACAGTGGGACTTTTGGGGAGTGTTTTGTTTTAAACACTTTTTGGAACAAAAACATATTTGAGTGGGGGAGTGTCAGTGTACCCTTTTGTAACAAAAGAAAAAAAAAACCCAAAAGGGCTAAAAAAAAAAGAGCCCTTACGTCACAATGAAAAATACCGTAAATCACGGAAAACCCAAAAAAGTTTCCCAAAAGGGGAGGAGTATCAGAAAAAGGACAAAACCTGTAGGCGGAAAGCTGTAAAAAGGTTTACCAAAAGCGTTTGGTTTTGAAAGGGGCAGGTCAGGATACCTAGGGAGGTCAAGTTCTTAAACAGCACACAATCCTAAAAATTAAAAAAAAAACAAGGTGGAAACACAAAAGAGATGGCATTTCCAAAAAAATTTAAAAACCCAAAAAAAAAGGAAAGTAGGCAAAGCTATAGGGTAATTTAAAGCACTGGGGGGAAAAAATTTAAAAATTAAAATGGTACTTTAAAAAGAATGTTTGAAGATTGGGGGAGGGTGCTTTTTGGGAAGGGGATGTGGAGGGGGATGAACGAAGCGGGGCGGCGTTTGGGAAAAACAAAAGAAAGAGGGGACTGCCCGGTGTGGGTGAAAGGATGTAACAAAACTTCGATGGTGATTGGGAAAACCCCGTATGTTGGGGTTTCGTAGGGCAGCCTGGTGGAATGCCGGTGGGGAAACTGAAAAAGCACGTGGAGGGGGGCGAAAAGGGGGGCCCGGTGTTTAGATGAAAAGTGGGGCCGGGCCCGGCGTTGTGTGGAGTGGTTTGGGGGGAGGAGGCGTTTGGGAAAGGCCCGTGGGGGTTTGGGAAAGGGGGGGCGGGAGCTCAAAGTGGATATGGAAGGGGGGAAGGCCCCCGGTTTGGGGGGTTGGGGGGTGGAGGAGGCGGCAGCGTTGTCCCACGTGGGGGGAAAAATGAACGAAACGGCGCGGTCTTGTAGTGTGGAGTTTTTGGACGATGGTTTTAATTTCGCAGCGTGAAGTTTGGGCGGGTAGGGGGAAGCGATGTGGCGGGGTGGCGTGGAAGTCCGGGCGGCGTAGGTGGAAAAGGCTATGGGGGGCGTGGGGGGCCAAGAAATTTATTAACCCCGTTTCCATATCCCAATTTGCGTCACCATGGTTTTAAAATGACTTTTTGGTTTTGTCCCTTTTAAGGGGGGAGCAGAAAAAAAGGTAAAATTTTTCTTTTATAGTGGTTTATTAATTTGGGGTTAAAAAAAGGGGAAAAAACCCGGGGGGAAAAGGTTTGGGGTAAGGTGACCCCGCTGACCCGGGAGTTTTCTCCCCTTTTCCGTGGATTTGGATGGTTTTGACTTGGGAAAGGGGTTTTTGGGGTTGCTGGGAAAGGAGGGCTGGTTCCAAAGGGCTTGTCTCTACAAGAGATCCTTTATAAAGAGCCAGGATACTCAAGACCTGAAAACCTGATGATCTGACTACCTGACGATCTGACTACCTGACCCCTTGATGATCTGACGACCTGACACCAATCCCTTAATGGGCAGTCGGCGAGATCATGGGTGATGTCGCCATGAAAAGGGGGAGGCGAGTACGAGGAAAAGGCATTAAGAGAGAGGCGTGACCTGACGGGTAATTAACCAGGTTTGTTCCAGGACCAGACATCAAGAAATACAGAACACAGAACACAGAAACGGTTAAACACATAGTTGAAAAACCAATAATACTAATACTAATACTACACGTGGTCTACCCCGAGGCACTTTGACCAGGCCCCAAAGCCAGCAACGATATACGTATACTACTACAAAAAATCAATACCTGGGTCCAAAAGGGCCCACAAGCACTTGTCTAATATACTATAGGAGTAGCCGCGTGTCTGGGTATGTGTGTGTCTGTTTTGGGTAGCCGCAACTGTAAATTCAATATTGATGAGAATAGGCTCAAAAAATCGCAAATAATTGTAGGTGATAAGCAGCTTGGTCCCATGTCGATTGAATCTTTTTGAAGGGGTTTTGGACTAAAAAACATTTTTAAAGGAGTATAGATTACGGAAAAACTCGGGCGGTAACGTCTTGCCGCATTTCACAAACTCAGTAGACTCATGGACGTGCGTGTGTGAGTGTGTGTGTGCACTCTTTTGTGTGCGTGTGTGAGTGTGTATGTTGGAATCACTAGGAACACAAAGGGTTGGAATTACACGGAACGTGGTCTACCCCAAGACACTTTGACCAGTGACCAACGACAGCAACAACACGATTGGAGTTTGCAATCACATGTTGTCTAATATATACTACTACTACAAACATAAACATGGTTCCGACGGGCCCACAAGCACTTGTCCTCTCATGACGCTAGCCTTTGACAAACATTTTTAGACACCTCAACTTTTTCGAGGAAATAAATGGAAATATTGGCAACATTCCACTAGTGATAGGGTGAAAAGGAGATAGAAGCTATTTTTGTACTATACTTAATCCAATAATTTTTCGTAGTCCCAAACACTAACTTGCAGTTTGACACAGAAAGTAACTGGGCCTAACGGGGGGGGGGGGGGGGGGGGTGCTTTCGCCCTAAAACTCCAGCTCGTTCACTAAACCCAACCGGACAATGGTTAAAGGCAACTAACTAAACCCCGTATCTAACCTAACCCATCAGTATTGCTGGTATTAATAACTTTCATGCAGAAACAAGGGTAAGTGGATTAATGGGTATATTGGGGCTGTAATATCAAGATCAAGAGCTGGAACTGTCGCCGAAAGGGGAAAACTCGCGATGTGAAAAATAGGAAGAATCGCCGACGTCGGCGATAATTCCTATAGGCGACAATCCAGATACCTTAAGAATTGGAAGCCTACCGCTCTGGAAACCTGCGTTGTTTAATAACTACTGAAAA
>JACEEZ010010022.1:0-59625 GCA_016584305.1 Chionoecetes opilio | reverse complement strand
ATGTCTGTAACTTAACATGTATTTTTAATTTTCTCTCCCTGTTAACTAACATAAGTTAAACGTGTGGGTAGTCAGGTGGCAGATGTCATTTAATATTGACAAGTGTTGCGTGTTTAATGTTGGTTAAAGAAAATCTTGGTAATAGTAGACGCAATGTATCGCTGGCAAAATCAGAACGGGAGAAAGATTTGGGCGTGCGGGTAAGCTCAGAACTCCGTCCTAGGAAACAATGTATAGAGGCCAGAAATCGAGATGATATGGCTTGAGGATTCATTAACAGGAGTGTTAAAAGTAGAAGTGCCGAGGTATACGACCTATATATTCCCAACACCCATTCACTTACACATTACCCATCACCCCCCACCCATTCACTCACCCATTACCCATCACCCCCACCCATTCACTCACCCATTACCATCACCCCCCACCTATTCCCTCACCCATTACCCATCACCCCCAAACCATTCACTCACCCATTACCCATCACCCCCCACCCATTCCACCACACCCATTCACTCACCCCACACCCATTACCCATCACCCCCACCCATTCACTCACCCATTACCCATCACCACCCACCCATTTTGACTTCAGCCAAAACAAAATGTGTGTGGGGGGGAGAGGGTGTTGAGATGGAGACAGTTTATTGGAGTGACGGGGCTTCGCTATCAAATACAAAAGGAACAAAAGGTGTAATAACAAAAAAATACATCCATCAATACCACTTCAGTTCATTATTTTAACTTAATACTACATATATTTGCGTCTTGGGGTATTGAAAAGGCACAACACCGTGCACAGTAATGATATAAGCATTTTGACACTTCTGAGCCCCCCCCCAAATTTAGGGGAACTCCCAATTCTGGGAACCCTCTAACCAATTCAGTTCATTATTTTAACGTAATAATACATATATTTGCGTCTTAGGTTATTGAAAAGGCACAACTCCGTGCATAGTAATGATATAATAAGCATTATGACACTTTTGACGGAATGCACCATCCGCATAGCGGCGCCACTTGTTCAAAATCCAAAATGGCGCGGCCCGAGTGACACCACTCTGTGAAGCTCTCTGGGTTGCACAGGCTTGCTGTAGATGTACGCAGTGAAAAACTGGACAGCATAATATTATTTTCTTGGATTCAGTGGTGACAGCGGCATGAGAGGCGGAGCCCCTGTATAATACTATGAATGGCTACTGAATTATGCGTTATAGTGTATGTATTAATTATATATTAAATATGAGTATTTTTATGATTTATGTTTTTTCTCTTTTTTCTACAAATAAAAACTGTCAAGCTTGTGTTCTATTCTGCGTTTGCACACATTATTGTGTTATATTTTGAAGGTACTTTTAATCTTGTATTATACTTTAAAATCTTATTTTTTTACCATGAATGATCACATGTGTTTTCAGTATTATTTGCCTTTGCTATGTACACAGCGCGCCAAAACATTGTTCGCGACATCATAACACAGCGCTTCCATACGGGAATTCAGAAAATGTACTCAATGGCAGCCTACTGACTTCCGAGAGAGATATCTTACATATGGCAGCTTGTTTAAGGCACGGGCAGTCCATCAAGACCGTTGAGGAATGTTCAGATGCCACTTGTCAATTATAGACGAAGCATTTAAAAAAGTATCGCCTTCCTTCCCGCGAGTAATTTGAACAGACGCGCATTGGTATAAATATCATTATTTGCATAATGAGTGGCAAGAAAGACCTAACAAAGGAGCAAATTAAAGTTATTGTATCTCTACACAAGGCAGAGAGGCAGTGGAAGAAATATCAAGGATTGTGGATGTTACGAGGAGATGTGTGCATAAGTGGGTGGAAAGTTTCGGGGTGGGTTGGCGGTGTCGCGGCAGCCGCGACACCAGAACATTATAAGTGGCCAGGGCGAGGATGTAAAACCTCAGCAAGCACCCTAAATGTCATGAAACGTCAAGTGGATGCCCATCCTCAATTAAGAGCAAGAAAAATATTGCGATATGACTTTTACATCCTCGCCCTGGCCACTTATAATGTTCTGGTGTCACGGCTGCCGCGACACCGCCAACCCACCCCGAAACTTTCCACCCACTTATGCACACATCTCCTCGTAACATCCACAATCCTTGATATTTCTTCCACTGGCCTCTCTGCCTTGTGTAGAGATACAATAACTTTAATTTGCTCCTTTGTTAGGTCTTTCTTGCCACTCATTATGCAAATAATGATATTTATACCAATGCGCGTCTGTTCAAATTACTCGCGGGAAGGAAGGCGATACTTTTTTAAATGCTTCGTCTATAATTGACAAGTGGCATCTGAACATTCCTCAACGGTCTTGATGGACTGCCCGTGCCTTAAACAAGCTGCCATATGTAAGATATCTCTCTCGGAAGTCAGTAGGCTGCCATTGAGTACATTTTCTGAATTCCCGTATGGAAGCGCTGTGTTATGATGTCGCGAACAATGCTTTGGCGCGCTGTGTAATATCTGAGGAGCTAAGAGGGAACACCGGGTACGCGCCACCCCAGCCACACACGGAGTAACGCACAGCATTGTATTCCCCAAAGCCTATTCTACCAGTACAATAAGGGTATAGGTAAACAATAGGTTCTCAATGAGGTTACAAATCACGTTATACAGAGGGTAGTTGGCCGAGCGCACTGCTAATGATGGCCTACTACTCCCTAGCATGGCCATTATGTCCCTCTGTGCTAAATAACCAGTCAGTAAACCGTTATAGTTTTGCAGTCTCTTCACCCAAGCCCTGATCCTTGGAAACCAACACCAGGTCCGGTTTTCACACTGGAGTGAAGTCGATGTTACCATAGTAATCATGTTAAAACGCGCACTTATTGTCAGCTGCCTGTGTGTGATTGATGCCCAGTGAGAGGAACAACCAGGCGAGTGCCTCACAGCAGCAGGTGACTGACTGTCTCTGGCTACTTAAGTCACGCTATTCTACGCTCCGAGGATTACAGTGACTGTTTGTTATGATGGTTCTGCGGGAAAGTACATGCCTTTAACTACCTCCTAACAAATGTTTGAGTCAATACGTTTTAAGGTTGGCTTACAATGACACGTTGTGGAGAGAAGTATTAATAGGCTGCGGGCGATAGTTGTCTGACAAGTGCAGAAAAACGCTGTTATTGTTATTTTTCTTTCAAAATGCCATTGATTATCCATCTCTACGTATTCTAACCTACACGTAGATGTTTTAAGCTCTACTATAAAGAAGAAAAAAAAAAAATATCTTCTTTGATTGAAAAGATAGGGCATTTTGAAAGTACAAAAACTATAACAGCGTTTTTCTCCGTGTTCTATCTGTGGCGCTTGCCTGGTTTTCCCTCTCGCGGCCTCCTGTGTTTGTTGCATGTATCACCAAATAAAATCTATGATGAAAGTTGATCTTTTCGATGGCACATCAATTTCCTGGGCGGCACAATCCACTGTTATGCACATTGTTAGGGATGGACATTTAATAGTCAGGAGCTACTGAGTGCCAGGCCGGGAATGTCGCGGGGGAACAACGCTCATTATTACAGATCGGATTTTTTTTTATTTTGGCCATTTTAGGTTTTTTTTATGTCATGTATTTTCAACAAAATATGTGATAGAAAAACTAAAATATGTGGTTTTAATCAGTGCTTTATTTCCGTGAAAAATGCAGGAAAACAAAATCAGACAGCTGGGCCCATACTTATAGAGATTTAGGATTCGTCCTAACCCTGCGTCCTAAGGTTCGAGGAAAGTCTAGGACGCGTCCTACCGTAGATAACAGTAAAGTCGCCAGCCGCCAAATATTACGAATTATAGCATCACTACTGATTTTGATGTGCCACTGAAGATAATACACAGTAGTTTATATCATGACTGTATAATCTACCCTGTTTCAGCGTTGTTTTATGCTTTGTATCTGCAAGTATAGACGGTTTCAAATTTCGCTACGCGTTTTTTTTTCGGGCGACGACGACAGCGGTACGACACTCAGTAAATAAACACTAGATGGCGACTCTACTGTTGATAGCCAATTTGTAAATATTTTTGTAATTTGTTCATTTATAGCCATAATATGACACAGATGAAGACACAAAATGACACAGACTCTTCAGATAGCCCCTTCTAACTTTCCTGAAATCATGGATGTAGAAATGTAACTATTAACGCCACCACACGGCTGTAAACAGAAAAAAAAGTTGTCCTGGCGACTTTACTGTTATCTACGGTAGTTATGACGAGGAATTTAGGGCTCGTCCTAAGACGTCGGCTTAGGACGAAGCGCTGAGCGCTACATTTAGCAAGAGTCCGATTTGGATAAAATTAAATATCACTACTAAGAGTCATCAAAATGATATAAAAATATCGAGAAAACATAAGATTAATATTTCTATGCATTTTCTTATTATTAATTTTCCATGCATTAGCAATAACATAAAATAGGACAAATCAGCTGGGTGTTGTTGTTTATGGCGGGCGAGGCAAGGCTGAGTTTTGGCGTGAATTTTGTTGTTTTTGACGTGTCTGATGTAATTTTAGGCCTCCTATCAATAGTATCCTGTGTTCATGAATAAGTACGTTGTTAGGAGTACGTTGGTAGGGTACTGAGTATTGAAATATATTGTGTTGACAGTGTTGTGATGAATCAAATTGGTAAAATCGTTTTCCAACCCCACAAGCGATCGTTCTGGTTGTTTATGTTTATGTGGGGTGGGAAAAAACATAGGCGTTTTCTGCGGGGATCCTGATTGCAACCGAAATTTTTTCGATTGCTCAAATTTCGATCCCTGTTCAACCATCCAGGGAAGATGATTGGCCCGACCCGCAATCATTTGTTATTGTTGTTGTGACCGTTTGCAACCGAAAATTTTCCGATTGCAACCAAAAATCTCCCGCAGAAAACGCCTCATGTTTTATCATAATCCGGAGGAAGGCCGACTTACCCAAGTTTTAGTATTTTTTTTCTTCCGATAAAGCAAGGTTTTTACCTAGGCCTACTGCTATTCACAACACAAGTGCTTGAGAATACGACAAGATGTATTGATGTTTGTAGTAGTATACGTATATTAGACAACATGTGATTGCAAACTCCAATCGTGTTGTTGCTGTTGTTGGTCACTGGTCAAAGTGCCTCGAGGTAGACCACGTTCCGTGTGATTCCAACCCTTTGTGTTCCGTGTGATTCCAACCCTTTGTGTTCCGTGTGATTCCAACCCTTTGTGTTCCGTGTGATTCCAACCCTTTGTGTTCCGTGTGATTCCAACCCTTTGTGTTCCGTGTGATTCCAACCCTTTGTGTTCCATGTGATTCCAACCCTATGTGTTCCATGTGATTCCAACCCTTTGTGTTCCAAGTGATTCCAACCCTTTGTGTTCCATGTGATTCCAACCCTATGTGTTCCATGTGATTCCAACCCTTTGTGTTCCATGTGATTCCAACCCTTTGTGTTCCATGTGATTCCAACCCTTTGTGTTCCATGTGATTCCAACCCTTTGTGTTCCGTGTGCTTCCAACCCTTTGTGTTCCATGTGATTCCAACCCTTTGTGTTCCATGTGATTCCAACCCTTTGTGTTCCATGTGATTCCAACCCTTTGTGTTCCATGTGATTCCAACCCTGTGTGTTCCGTGTGCTTCCAACCCTTTGTGTTCCGTGTGATTCAAACTCTTTGTGTTCCGTGTGATTCCAATCCTTTGTGTTCCGTGTGATTCCCACCCTCTGTGTTCCGTGTGATTCCAACCCTTTGTGTTCCGTGTGATTCCAGCCCTTTGTGTTCCGTGTGATTCCAGCCCTTTGTGTTCCGTGTGATTCCAACCCTTTGTGTTCCGTGTGATTAACCCTTTGTGTTCCGTGTGATTCCAACCCTTTGTGTTCCGTGTGATTCCAACCCTTTGTGTTCCGTGTGATTAACCTTTTGTGTTCCGCGTGATTCCAACCCTTTGTGTTCCGTGTGATTCCAACCCTTTGTGTTCCGTGTGATTCCAACCCTTTGTGGTCCGTGTGATTCCAACCCTTTGTGTTCCGTGTGATTCCAACCCTTTGTGTTCCGTGTGATTCCAACCCTCTGTGTTCCGTGTGATTCCAACCCTTTGTTCCGTGTGATTCCAGCCCTTTGTGTTCCGTGTGATTCCAACCCTTTGTGTTCCATGTGATTCCAGCCCTTTGTGTTCCGTGTGATTCCAACCCTTTGTGTTCCGTGTGATTCCAACCTTTTGTGTTCCGTGTGATTCCAACCCTTTGTGTTCCGTGTGTATCGCTCTGAGTCCAATATTTACAATGTAAAATAAAAGTTTTGTGCACGGCAACTGTGTGCAACGTGCAGTCACCCACTTTTGTACACACTTTATAACGTAAAATGTATTACATACACACACGGGGGATATGTAGTAGCAGTACCCGATGGATGGATTGGTTACGAGATCGACAAATATAACTCGTCACAGGCAGCTTCTGTCTCTGACTTGTTTACGTGCACGTGCACAAACACACATTTAAGCACACACACACACACACACACACACACACACACACACCTTTAAAACACACGTGTACCATCACTCCCCTGCAAACTGTCCCTCACATTCCTGTAAGAGTGCTACGAGAAAAATATATCCAGGGGGGGGGGAGCCTTTCATGCGAGAGCACGCACGCGCACGTCTGTCTAGTCTCTGAGACGGAATCTGAGAGACAGGGCAGGAAGCCAGCAACAAAGGTAGTTGGGCCAGCAACGACGATCTCTCCGAACTTCGTTTCCTAACGACGAAAGCTACAAAGCCTCCCTTTTCGGTCGTTAACGTGTCGGAAGGCGCTGACTGGCTAAGGCGAGTAATGACGTCATCAAGCGCGTCATCAGCCACCAGCCAATGATAAACAGTTTTTAAAACTTCTCGACCAATCACAAGTCAGCGAGACATATTTCCGGGGAAGAATGGCATGCCAGACTGCCTCTCCCCGCCTTGTCCCCGTCATCTCAAACTAATTCTCGTTTTATTCGGAATGCTTGCGTTTTAAGGAGTTTTAATGTATCAGATAGTAAGATGTATAAGTAAGGAACCTGTGTTGCTAGTGTTTTGGTGGTAGAAGGTGTGTGTGTGGGTTGAAATAGTGAATATTTGTGATATGGGGAGGCCCGCGGCAAGGCCTCTCCGTCACTCTGCCTCGCCATCAGTCACCTCATCATAACATCTTTAAATCACCCTTATTTAAGGTGACACACGGTGCTACATTGATTCAGATAATGACAAGTATATATAACATCTCACCATAATCACTAAGTTGTATAATAACGAGTAATAAGACGTTTAATCCTGCCCAAACCTACAGTGGCGGAGGAGCTGGCGGCTCCAGCGGCGCCGCCACTCAAAACTTTTAAGTAAAACCCGCAGTTATAGCGCATTTTCGTGACGTTCACCGCCCTGGTTCAGTCCAGTCCGGACCGGGTCAGGGTGGACTGATGGTCGCGAAAATACATCGAGACTGGCCCCGTCCCATTCGTCGTTCCTATTCGCTGGGGGATCGAGTGGGCGGTACTGAACTGAACTGTGGTGGCGGCAGGCGTCCATCGTCAATATCCTTTTTGTCGTCCGCCTTTTAACCTGTGCTGAAGACTTTACAACTACCACGCCTGTGATACTTTAGTCTTATGGTCGGCCATCATGGTGTTTCATGTCTTATCAGCAGCACGAGAAGCTCCTGGTCGCCTTCCCCGCTGACTGTAGTGCGCATGCGCCAGTTCTCCCCACACTGGTCCAAGGTGGTCCTCCTATATGGGTCGGACCGGACTGGACTGGGCTGAACCGTTCTAGACTGCCTCGCAAAAACAGTGACCGCCCGGGACTAGCCCAGTCCAGACCGGGCCAGAGAGGTCGCGAAAATACGCTATTATCCGCCTCACCTGTGCCTTCCTGAAGAAGACAGTCAGCTCCCACGCCTGTGATAGCACCAGGGATCATAGGATTCCTCAAGGGGTTCTCGCTCCCCTACTAAATATTACCAAAGACATCTATCTCCCTTCGTGAAGTTGGTGTTAATATCCACCTCACGGGCTTCATGCTGCTGCTGCTGCTGCTGCCGAAGGCCGCGCTGCCAGACGTAGATGAGTCCCTTGCTTGCATTTCATCTCTTTACTCATATATATGAATAATATCCATCCAAATGCAATCATATGTCTACATTCACCTATAAAAACGATATTTCATAGCATACCAAGCAATAATGAGCATGTCTGGAGACTTCCGACCTCTGCTAATACCGGTCTTGAGCAGTCGTTGGCCAGTGTGCACGTTAACGACGAAATCGACGAATTTTCCGCGCTGTGGGTTCCGTCGTTGGACTAACGACCAAAAAAAGGTCTTTAAGTGTTTTGTGGCTTCTGACCCTGAAGCCGCGAACGCGCGAAGCACCTTTGACCCTTTGTTTCGTAAAAAAAAAAACGTTCGCCGTGGAATGTATCAGTACGAGGCTGCGGAAAATGGTGGGAAGCAATGTTGCCCTCCCTACTACCTCAAGAACCGGATTTTTTCCCAGAATACGTTATAGAGGGAAAAATCCAGATTTCAACAGGCTTCCCTGTGGTATAAGCAGATTAAAATTCCATTGATACATAACCGCATTTAGTTTGTTTTTAGGGCATATTACCCGAAAAAAATATTGCAGAAATCAAGGGAGCGATTTCATACTTGCGTCAAACTGTTGCGAATACGAAATGTACATTTTTCAAAGTGTAATACGATTCCTGCAGGAATCATAATATATATTATTATATTAACACGCCATTCTCCTGGAAGGCAGAAAAATACACCTCCAGGAGTCAGTCAACATTCTAGGGGTGGAGTTCGACTCTGGCCTCACATACACCAGCCACGTCAAGAAGGTCGCCAAGGATGCTGCCTGGAAACTGAGCTGCATCCGACGCGTCGCGCACCTCCTGGACGCTCAGGGAGTCGGCACACTCTACAAGTCACAAGTCCGCTCCCTGATGGAATACTCGCCCCTCGCCTGGTCTTCCTGCCCCCCGTCATACCTCCGCCTCCTTGACCGGGTTCAAGCCAGAGCCCAGCGGCTGGCCCGGGTGAAAGCCCCTGAGGCTGCTGCACAGATCATTCAACCTCTCCAGCAGCGGCGTGACGTGGCAGGCATGTGCGCCATGTATAAGGCTCACAGGATGCAGCTCCTACAACTAGCAGAGCTGCGCCTCAACCCACGGACCAGGCCCTCCCATTCTACCCGTGCGGCCCACAACATCGACCATCAAGTGACTGTGCCCTTCGCGAGGACGGAACATTACCTCCGCTCCTTCCTACCCCGCTATCGTCGACTATGGAACACCTTGGTGCGCCAGACCGACCTGCACCTCACCACTTCCATGCACGCCTTCAAATCGGGCGTCAATGCCTGGCTGCAAGCGGAACTAACGCAATAAAACATGCAATAAAAATAATTACTAAACATTTGTATAATAAGATTATGTTTTATATTAGTATAACTTCTTTATATATATATATATATATATATATATATATATATATATATAATATATATATATATATATATATATATATAAAATTATATATAATATATATATATATATGTGTATCAATGTATTAGTATACTTTCTTTATATTATTTGTATTAGCGTATAGTTGTTATCAGTATTAATTTATAGCAGAGAATGGCTGTACTTTTTCCATATTATTTGTATAATTATTGATATGAATAAAATATAATACTGCTAGAGACAGTCCTTGGCGTCCCAGCCAGGACTTTACCACAGCAACTGCCCGCCTCTATTCAAGGTAGTAAGTTTAAAAAAAAAAAAAAAAAAAAAAAAAAAAAAAGAGAGAGAGAGAGAGAAAAAAAAAAGGAGAGAGATAAAGGAGAGAGAAAGGAGAAAAAAAAAGGAGATAAAGGAGAGATTAAGGAGAGAGAGAGAGAGAGAGAGAGAGAGAGAGAGAGAGAGAGAGAGAGAGAGAGAGAGAGAGAGAGAGAGAGAGAGAATTTGGTATTAATATAGGAAAGAAGAAGAGATAAGGGGAAAAGGTGATAAGAAAAGATTTTACCGCCACCACATCCTCTCCAGAGAAGAAAGGAGAGAAAAAGAGAGAGAGAGAGAGAGAGAGAGAGAGAGAGAGAGAGAGAGAGAGAAAGGAAAGCACGTGTAAGCCCAACACGCCTTTTGTAAGCGTGGAGATGATCGGCTGTTGCGCGACACCAGACCCTCTGGTGGCTACCAGCTGCAATGGACCTCGTAGCTTACTAGATGCTTACAATATCGTTGCCGAATACAGTTTTGCCATCTCTCGTAGCGGTCTAGTAACTTCGACCTCGTAACAGGGTATCGCTGGTAAGTTTGCTGAATCCGGCCCCTAGAATCTAACGCACACTGTAATAGCAGGAGTGGCGTATCACAGGAACTACCACGTGTAGGTCTCACGGCCTCTTGTAGCTTAATTATGTTCTGATGTGCTTATGTATCTTTGGGTGACTTAGTGAATATAACATCGCATCACTGTTCATGGGCTGGATTCAGCAAACTTACCAGCGATACCCTCCCTGTTACGAGGTCGAAGTTACTAGACCGCTACGAGAGATGGCAAAACTGTATTCGGCAACGATATTGTAAGCACCTAGTAAGCTACTAGGTCCATTGCAGCTGGTAGCCACCAGAGGGGTCTGGTGTCGCGCAACAGCCAATCCTCTCCAAGCTTACATGAGGCGTGTTAGGCTTACACGTGCTTTTGTTTACAAACAAATTGCACTTAAAATGCATAGTATTTTAATCATGGATGTATCATACCTCCATAGTTTTAGTAAATGATGCCTCAAGAGATAATTTATCATATGATACTTCATAAAGGATCGTTTTGCACGGCTGTTACCTACCATTTATTCATCTATTACGAAAAATCATGATAATTACTGCAAAACACGAATAATATGGCCTCATATGAATGTCCGTGCGTGAATTTACACATGATTCCTCGTCTTTTTATCTGCCGTCGATGATTAGAGCCGTTTTTTTGTCGTCCAAGCACCGTCTTGGTACGAAGACCGTTTTTTTTTCTTTATTGGTTTCTGCGACAAAAACACAACAAGCTTGGTAGGAGCCGAAATAATAATCAACGCAAAACGTTGCAAACAATATCACAACTCTCTCTCTCTCTCTCTCCTTTCTTTCTTTGTCATCTACTATTTCTTCTCCCTCCTCCTCTTCCTTCTCCCTCTTCATCCTCCACACGATGAAAATATTCACGATAATATCACGTACATACTGGCTATGATGTGTGTGTGTGTGTGTGTGTGTGTATGTAGACACACATAGCCTACATTATACATATATACACATCATAGCCAGTATGTGATATTATCGTGAATATTTTCATCGTGTGGAGGATGAAGAGGGAGAAGGAAGAGGAGGAGGAGGGAGAAGAAATAGTAGATGAGAAAGAAAGAAAGGAGAGAGAGAGAGAGAGAGAGAGAGAGAGAGAGAGAGAGAGAGAGAGAGAGAGAGAGAGAGAGAGAGAGAGAGAGAGACGCACATACCACGGCCTCTTGCACTTATTTCGGTTGTTAGTATACAGTACATGTCCCAGGTTTTCCCTGCTCTTGCAACAATATAAATGATCACAAATTAGTATTCACTATCAGAACTTACCTATATAAGTAGCTAGATGATGAAATCAGCTACAGGAGACGGTGTTCCTTCCCGCTGAAATGTCTGGTAAATCGTCTGGTAAGCCGCTACTAGACACAGGGACCACTCGTAGGTTACCAGGATATTTGCAATATCGTAAGTGTTTGCTGAATAGGGTCGTGCCATGTGCGCGGAGGTACAAGGAAATTTACCAGAGTTTTACCTCGTAAATGGTTTGCTGAATCCATCCCCATGAGGGTAATGTTACAAGCATGAGCGTGGGAGTCCAACATAAAGATGGAGTAAACCTACGCAAGACAGGATTCTGTACACTTAATTTTTTCCTTCTTTTTTACTCTTGGCCAGTCCTTTGTGATGTAAAAAAAAAAGAGAGAAAACATGCTGACTGAGTAATGAAGGAACACGTTAGCAAAACAACAGATACCATAGATGTAAGGTGTCGGAAATTATAAATTTCTCCAGAGATAATTAAGAATATTACTAAAACTATATAGTAGTAAGCCTAGGAGTAATATAAATTTATTGGGAAATTGATTTGGGCTCGCATATCTTTGGAGCGAACAGACGACCAGGGGAAGACAGCTGACTCGGCCTCTTTTAGTCACCAACCACCGAAGCGGGAAGACCATCGCCCCTTTGCTCCTTATACACATTTAGAGACACCTCGTGTATTCTCGTGTAAATATTGTAAATAGTATTCATGAAGAGAATGGGTTACTAAACCCAAATATCCCTGTCCATGAGTCTGCTTGTAACATCGAAAAGGTTTCTTCTGCCTGCACTACTGTCTTCAATCTTCAACATCTAAGACGTTACCAGCTAAGTACATCCTTTTGCAGGAAGTCTGGCAGTTAACCCACTACAGTTCTCTTAGCTTATTGAGATCTCAATGATAAGGTTTAGCTTGGTGACATTAGTTGGACAGCCACTACCACCTGGTAAATATTTTTAGTGGTAGTTAGTTAATTTCTAGTGGTAGTTAGTTAATTTAATTCTCTTTCAGTTGAGTTTAATTCAAGCACCAGGGTATTATTTTAATTTATATTTAGGAGTAAAACATTTAAGTCATCCTATCAATTTATTTCCCACATGAGGACAGTTTTCCTAACGTACGTATATGCTATATTGGTATTATTGGGGCCATTTAAAAATTACGTAAGGCTTTTTTTTGTCATATCTGACCCTCCCCCCTTGTCACGCCTTGTAACACATGTCCAGAACCCCCTAGAAAATTATATAACACCAGCTAGTAACCCCCCCATTTTGTTTTGTATATACAATAATATAAGAGTAGCCTAAGTACCTGCAAATTATAATCTTAAGATTTTTCTTTAAAACATGAAAATGTTACGTAATTTAACACATGGCTGAATTTTTTTTTCCCCTGAGGTGGAAAATAATAACAAGCAATATAGGGTTAAATCAATTACTCGCTTCAAAAGCTGTAGGCTTGGCAGGTGGCACATAAAACAGACGCGAGGAACGACGTACAAGGGAGCTCACGAAATGTCTGAACTTCTGAACTTGTCTGAGAAAAAGTTTTCAATAAGCCTGCCTTCTTACCTAAAGAAAAAAAAGTCGTCAGCCGCCACCGTTGAAACATAACATTCTACAGAAGGTTGGGTGAAGCTTTGCACAAGACACCCGTGTTTTCACACCAAACATGTCCCCACGCTGCAAATAACAGCAGCAATGATTTCCCTTATATCATGGGCAGAGAAGAGAATACAGAGACAGTCACAATGATAACAAGAGCACTAGAATACCACAACTGACATCAGCACAGCAGGGGGGAGATGCTGAGAAGTGCCATAGAGGTAAGGCGAAAAGAGCGCCTTACCCGTCTTCAGGCGCTTTTGTAACGGCCCGGCTAAGGCACCGACTAAAGCCTATATACAGTCGAAAGTTCAGGCGCTTTTGCACTGCCTTACACCTCCAAAGCCTATGGCGTGGGCGTGGTCCGAGAATCCTACTAGCCAATCACGTTGCCTATCTGAGCGCTGCTTAGGCAGCTTCGACCAATCACAAGGCTTGAACACGTCTCTGCTGAAGCAAGGAATGTTGTCCCTCCCTCCCTCACCAAGCACTTATGGCAAGGATACACCGCTCTCCCCCGCCAAAAGCTGTTTCATCACAAGTTTGACGTTCAACGCAGGTTTTGACCACTTATATATTGTTGCATTAGGACGTGCCATACACCATGATAATCGTTAAGGTGTGCCGATTCCGGGACAGTGAGTGAAAATTTAATGCAAGCAACATTCCAGGAATAAGGAGAAGATGAATAAAAAAAGGTGAAAAAAAAAGTTTATACACGATTTCATTTTGCTCTCATTATCTTATTATAGGTATAGTTTACTGCAATTTTTATACATTCATGATATGCACTAATGTCTCGTGAAGATGATGGTATGTTCAGCTGTCCTAAATATCATCTGGTAGTATGATAATACCGTATAATAGTACAACATTTTAGTGCGGGCGGAGCACTTGCCGCCCGCCGCCCGCCCCTAACCAACACACAACACAACATTTCTTATCACCAGCATATAACACCCTATAGTGCCGCATTAGTCTTGCACGATCAATTCATACACACCTTGCAACACTATTAATACGTAAACACCAATTGTTACGTTGTAGGAACTGAAACAAGGCTGTATTTGCTTTATAAACAGAAGATGAATGTCTGTCAAAGGCCCACAGCAGCTCACTAAGTCAGGGTCTGACCATGCCTTAGTTTTCAGCACCTTTAGCGGTGCCACTAAGGCAGCAATCTCGACGGAGCATTGCGGTGGGAGGGCGTTTCGCCTTACCACAGGCGCCCTAGTGGATAGGGCGCCCTAGCTCACTCTCAGCATCTGGCCCCAGGACTCCTTGCCTACCCTACGGCAGTCTTCCGCCAGCCGCGATGCACGTTAGGGCTTCAACAGACCTATTCCTCCACAAAAAGTTTGAACTCTTTATCGTCAATTTGCATCCTGACATGATTGTTCAGATTGCTATATTATCCAAAATGTCGAATCTATAGTAGTCTGGCATATAAATATAATTAAAATCGATATAAACCGCTTACATCTCGTGTATCAGCCTGTCTTAAGTAATAGGCTGCGAGTTTTATACCTCGCATATGGGAACACCCCGTGACTCAACCGCATTAAGTCCCTGCACACATTCCATAATCGAACCACGATAGCGCCACCAATTTAATTATTAACGCTATCGTGAAATTTGACCACGATAAATGCAGACCACGATAGCCTCACAACAATGTCACGCTGCCTGTAAGTATGTGTCATGACGGTCGTAAGATGGTCACGATGGAGTCATAACAGCTGTAAGACTAAGTCACGATTGGAAAATCAACGGTAATTTTGTTGTCACGATAGAGCTACGATAACCACGACAGTGCCATGATGGTGCCATGAACGTATCACGATAGCGTCAAGAACTAGCAACATGGCCCAGTGTCACGTGGGTGGGGGTTGCCATGGTGATGGAGAAGGAAGGAGGGCTAGACCCCGGTAGAGATGAAGGTGGGAGAAACGGCTGTGTTGGTGATGGAGAAGGGGGGGAAACGGAGAGAGGGGGGGGTTGTAATAAGGAAGAGGGTGTTGGTAGGGAAACGGGGGGGGGGGGGGGGCAGGCTTGGAGAAGGCGTTGTTGGAGGTGGTGGCGATGTGTGGTTAGACGGGAGTCGGTGGTATCACAACGTGGTGATGGGAGTATAAGGGGTAGGGAGTCGGGGGTGGGTGGAGGTGAATGAGAAAGGGGGGAGGAGGCGGAAGAGGGTGCAAAAACTTGTGTCGCTGTTCCCTCAGCGACTGCCAGGTGTGGTAATGTAAATATTCACACCTGGCAGACATCTCCTGCCACATTACATTGCCGCGGACCTTCCCGTGCCAAGCGTGTCGGGTGATGAAATCCAGGATGGCTTCCTCCTCGGCCCGGGTAAAGGCGCACCTGGTGGCTTTCCTGGGCGCTCTCTCAGGGACCCGTTGGAAGTTGCTGCGGAACCAGGCCCGGGGTCCCCATCCCCCATAGGGGTGGGGTCCCGAGGAGCACCTTCAGAAAGGCCCCTCGGGGGGATTTTTCCGGGGAACGCCTTGTCTTTAGAATCCCCGCATTCCCCATAAGGGCCTTCGATGGCGGTAATGATCATAGTTGTAATTTTCGATAAATTATATAATTTGCTGGTCCTCCTCACGCGTGTATCTGCGCCGACGTCTCCTCCCTTGCCCTTCACGGCTGGTAGAGGGGCACGGGCTCCTCCTGCTGCTGCTGATGATGATGATGATCCTCCTCCTCCTCCTCCTGCGCGGGTGCTGGGGTGCGGGTGCTGCTTTGCTTTTGCTGCTTTATACCCCCTTTCCCCCCTGCTGGTGCTGGTTTTTGCTGCTGCGCAAAATGAGGGGCGTGGGGCGGTCATGCAGTAAACCCCGGATTTTGTGTGTAATGCCAACATTCGACTTTTGTCAGCGTGACGGGGGTCACGTAGAAAGGCACGGGGGTTTCCTCTATCAGCGTGAAACACCTAGTTCTCCCTCCAAGCCCTTTTTTGGACGCTCGTTCCCACTCTCCCCCGCCGCCCCCTCCCCCCTCCCCTATCCGAGGTGATGTCTGGGGTTAGTTTTGCTCACTTCAGCAGAGGTCTTCGACTTCCATGGGCCCGACCTCCCCCTCCTCTCTCCCGAGAGGGGCTAGAGAACACCTCCCAAGGGTTTTGAGTATTGTGTTATTTTTTCAGGGGTGGTGAGGCTTTGCTTCATTTCCCCCCTTTAGGTTATTCTTATATTTTGTGTATTTGTATATTCAAAAGTCTGTGTTTTGGGTTTATGTTAAAGTTATTGGTTATGGGTTTGTTCTAGAATTACTAATGTGGCCCTTTTTTTATTGTGTTATATGTAATTAAAGAAATTTGTAAGTTCCTGCCCCTTTGTTTAACCCCCTCACTCGAACCGGGGAAAAATTTCCTTAAAAACTATACGATCATCTTTTTTTTTGAAAGGGGTTTCAGCTTCCCACCACTTTGGGGCAATTTTGCACTGGGGTTTTTTGTACTTTTAATGGTGCGTGCCCGGGATAAGTAGTTATCGTAAAGGTCAATTACTTACACCCCCCCTTAATTTCCTACTTCCCTTTTACAGCCAGGTTTTTTTTTGAGTGATAAAATTTTCGTTTTAGCATTATTGTGTTGTGTTTAGGGATTTTTATTGGCATCTTTTGATATTTTGTGTGGATTTTAGTGTTTTTTTCCACCTCCAGTTTTTTCTGAATTTTGTTTGGGGAAAGAGGTTATAGGACTATATACATGGGCAATGTGAGTCTTATCTCATAGCTTTGTTTTTTTCCGGATCTTTTTTGTTTTATGCCGTACGAACACCGCGTCGTTTTACCCGGGCTTTTTGTAATGCCGTACGAACACCTATCTTTTAAATCAATCTCTTTTTGGGACTAATTGTCAGCCATCGAACGATGTTTTTGACTCTTTAAACTCTGTGCCCTTATTTTCTAAGTATCCATACGTTCCCCAAGAACTACTTTTATTCTAGTGATTTTTCTAAAAAAAAAAGTATCTAAAGTATCTTTCAAATCCATGACTTTATCAATGTCCTTTGAGTCACTCTCTAGCCTCACAAACTCGAAAAGGGTTCTGCGTCGACCGTAGGCAACAGCCGTTGTGATCACTCCCAAACCCTTTTTTCATTGTTTTTTTTTTCTCAAGTTGGATAAGCTTTTTTCTATTCAACATGTCTGAGTTTGATTTAGAAGCTTTTAGTCATGCCCAAAAAAGTAGAAGCTCTGACAAATTTACGAAACAGGATTGGATACCCGTTGCCCCTATTATAAATACCTTCTTCCCAGGGCTAAAAAAGAAGTAATAAAGAACGTATGGTTGAAGTTAGAAAAATTAGAAGTTCTTCCCCCAGACCAAAGATGCTTTGACGCCTTCACCTCTTCGGGGGATCAAACCCCAAAAATTCGCTTCTTTCCCAATTTTGACCTTGATGACTCTTCCTGAGGGGGAAAAAAGGAAAAACCCTGCTAAGGGACACTACCCCCTAGGGAACATTCATTGAACCACGTACTCCCGCGTACAAATTCGATTATGACATAAAACAAAAGGTCTGGGAGGGAAAGACAGACAAGCTCAAGTAAAATTTGAGATGGGGGAGAACTAGCTAAACAAAAACTAGAGTGGGGGAGAAACTTAAAGACAGACAAGCTCAAGAAAAATTTGAGATGGAGGAGAGACTAGCAAAACAAAAACTAAGATGGAGGAAAAAACTTCAAGACAGACTTTAAAAACAAAAATTTAGAGATGGATGAAAGTAGGCTCCGCGAAGTTGAAAAAAAGAAGTACGGGCGAAACAAGATCTTGAAATGAAAGGAAAAAAATTACAATGCGGGAAAAGCCAGCAAAGGGGCCAAAAATCAATTTTCAAACCCTCTGAAGCCTTTTCCCCCCCGCCTTTTTGTGAGGGGGACGTAGATGGTTTTTTTCGCTTTTTTGAAAGTCTTCTAGGGTGAATACTGGCCTAAAGGTATGGCTCACTATCTTGTTCCCAAAACCACGGAAAGGGCTCAAAGGGTATTCAAACCCTTGGAGCATTTGAGAATTAACATTCGTGAAGGGACAGAAATTATCAAGGTTATGAATACCCAGAGGCTTATAGGAAAAAAGTTTCGCAGTTGATTAAATCATTTCACAAATTTTTATGGAATTTGCCCTAAAAAGATGAGATTCCAAAAAAAATGGAGGTTTCCACAGACACTAACGATTTAAAATCTTTGATTAATTTAATTGTACTAGAAGAAGAAAAAAATAAATGCCTTTAAAATATCCTGCACACGGGGAGGAAAAAGGAGTTGCCCCGGGGAAAAATCCGGGGAAGTGGCTGACTCTTACTCGCTCGGGGTAGCAGCCCTGGGGAGGACGGAGAGTCGGGCCAAGGTGTAGGTCTTCCTCTGACATATTTTGGGTACTGGAGTGTATATCCGAGGCCCGATAATATTCCTAAATAACTCTTCATAATGTGTACATATTGTAAAAACCAGGGCACACCATCTCACAGGCAAACCCCTCATTGTAAAATTTCTACTAGATTTCCGATTGCTAAAAATTTTTCCAACCCAGAGACCTGTCTCTCCCTGAAATTTTTCCCCCAGCTCCCAAAAATTTTTAAACCTTTCATTCACCAAGGGGTCTGTGTCTTTGATAAAGTCACTCCATCGTTCCCATAATTTTGAGAGATACGCTGCGCACAGTCATCCCTAAAGGGATGCTTTGCCAAATGTAAATTCTGCTTGGACAGGTGAGAAAGTGTTGCTCACAGATCTTTCCATGCTACTGCTTACCCCCTTTGTACGTGTTTTTAAAATTTGTCCCTGTTTTGGAAAGGTACAGTGCAATAAAAAGACCCTCACCTGTTTTGGTACAAAGTTATTGGTAACGATCTAGTGGGAGAACTATTGTTCCTACCCTTAAGGTGTCTGTACCCCCTTTAAACCCGCTATTTCAGTTGAAAACCCTTTTATCCCCCCGGGGCTGTTACTCGCTCCAAATAACCAAACTCATTCCTCCACCAAAGCTCTTGAAATTTTAAGTTCTTAATAAGAAAAGTATAACTAAGGAAAAATTTGGCAATCCAACAAGACGCCCCCACCTTATCTAAGTCAAAATTTTGCTGTGGAGACTAAGATCTAAAAACCCTTCCGGTTTTATTCCCAAAAGGGATGTCTTTTAAGGCATATGACCCCCCTGAAATGAAACACCTTATTCTGGGCTGGTACCCCCAGATTGGTATTTCCTCACTCTGTGCGATTTTCTTTGATTACTTGGCAATGATGGTTTGGCAGGTCACTAGGAATTAAACAAGACCTATAAGAAATTACTAGTGAACTTCTATTGGCCTGGAATGAAACAACAGGTAAAGCCCTTCATAAAGCAATGTCATATTGCGGGTGGCAGGAAACCAAATGAAGATTCTCCTCCCCCTAAATCCTATACCTGTCCTCTGAACCTTTTTGGGAAAAAGTGGTACGGACGGGTGGGCCTCTTCCAAAAACCCCGAAAAGGTAACCATATTTGTTAACGATTAGGACGTTACAACCAGGTATCCTAAAGTTTTTCCCTCCAAGCGGTTACTTCCAAACCCTTTGCTAAACCCCTTACTGCTTTTTTAAACCACATTTTGGTGTCCCTAAAAAATTCAGACAGACCAAGGGAGCAATTTCACTAGTCCCAATTTTTCCGGGGGGTTTACGAGAGAATAGGGGCGGCTCATGTAACTTCGAGTGCCTACCACCCCACCCCCAAGGGTTTCCCGGGAAACTTTTCATCAGACTCTCAAATCCCCCTTACGAAAGTTTTGCTGGAGCATACCTGGATTGGGGGGAAAACAGCGGATTTCTCCTTTTTGCTGACGAGAGGCCCACAGGAGTCCTGGGGTATTCTCCGTATGACTGTTGTTTGGGAACAAATTAGGGGACCTCTAAAAAATAAAAGGGTAAAGGGTTTTAATTCTACTCCCTCCTCATTTCTGTGGAATCATACATTAAAACCCTTTCAAACCAAATGAGTAATCTCGTTTTTTTTGCCATCAAAAACCTTCTTACTTCCCAGCAGGAATGATAAAGAAACAGCAAAGGCATCATTCGGTATTCAAAACCAGGAGCAAAGTTTTTTTTCCCTTCCCTTTTCAGGACACCCTGAAAGAAAAGTACAGGGATTTCTGGTCGAGAAAAGACGGGGAAAAGTTAACTATTTTTTTCCCCCCCTGATAGGCGGAAGAACACTCAAAGGTCCATGTTAACCAAATTTAAAACCTTCATTCCGGGAATACAGGGGAAGCCCTTTTCACCCCCAAAGTATTTTAGTTTGTGAGAGAATGAATCCTGAACAGTGTCCTGAAAGTCTGACTGACCCTGAGCCACAAGTGATTCAATTTGGAGGATTTACCCCCTGTTAGGGGAAAAATCCCTGAACTCTACTGGCTAAGAAACATTACTAATTACATACTCAATTGTTTCCACTCAAGTTCATGACATTCCTCCCTCTTCTCACAATTTCCTATGTTCAGCTGACCTTCCTGGGACCTTAAATTATGACCATAAATTTGAATTGCTTCCAGGGCCGCCCATTAAACAAAGTGCATACAAAAAACCCAGAGAAGAAGGAAATAATGAGAAGGGAAGTAGATTCCCTTTTAACAAATAATCTAGCTAAACCCTAGTTTTTCACCAGGGGCTTCACCCTGTATATTTATACCAAACCCCTGATGGCTCATTCGGGTTTTTGCACCGATTATAGAAATCAATCAAGTCACTTTCGTGTTTCATTCCCTCTTCCCCGCATTGTGAGATTATTGATACAATAGGTCAGTCAAAGAATCCCCCACCATCGATCTCCAAAAGGGGACTTAGATACTACTCACCCCAGAGCCCGCATTGTTCACCCTTCGTTACCCCCTTTGGTTATTTTAATTAAAAATACTCTGCTTTGGTTTGGTAACGCTCCCGCAACATTCCCGAGGAATACAGAAACGTACAAGACTTGGGGGGTACAGCCCCCCTATCTGGGCGTATAGTGGTCGTGGCTGACACCTGGGAAACCACCTGCCCCTTACAGAGTCGTTTCCCTTAAAACCAGGAAAAACCGGGAAAACACCTTGAACGGGTAAACTAGTTCGGGCGGGCTCGGTGACCTACCTGGGCCACACCGGGGTCATGGCGAGGTGAAACCTAGGAGGCCAATGTGGAAGCCCTCCCTTTCCCTTTTCCCCCCTGCTACTCTTAAGGGGCTCCCAGATTCCTTTGGGGTGGCAGGCTTCTCCGAAGGTTTTTGAGCAACTTCCCTACTGTGGTGCACCCCTGCAGACTTCACCATTCCTCAGTCCCCTTCCCGGGGGACCCCGCCTGTGACCTGGCCTTCACCAGCCTCAAGACCCTGCTGGCCTTACCCTGTCGTACGGGGGAACCCCATTCAATCAACCCTTTCATCCCAAATAAAGCGAGTGGGTTTTGAGTTGGGGCGGGCTTCTCCAAACCCGACACTTCTACCGATGTGCTTCATCCCTTTCCCCCCCACTCGCGAACTGAAGCTACACCAGAGGGGGGACTCCACCATTGAGAAGGAAGCCTAGCCTGGTGTCGCCCTTTCAGAAATTTGACTGCTATCTCCACCCCCCCTCGCCCCCGTTGGGTTTTTCCGACCACAACCCACTGGCCTTCATACACTCCATGAAGACCAAGAACACCATCCTCAATGGGGCCCCCCAAAAATTTAACCCTCAAATTGCTTTTCAAAACATCAAGGGGTGGATAAAGCCTTGCGGACTCCCCTCTCCCGTGCTCCCATCTAGAACCGTGAGGGTATGGGGCCCCCCGCCCCACCCCTCCCGGACTCTTCTTACCTCCTTCATCAGCCCTTACGGAGGTCTTTGGCGGGGGGGTGTAATCACAAAATTCGACTTTGGGCAGCGTGACGGGGTCACGTAGGAAAGGCACGGGTGGTTACCTCTAGTCAGCGTGTAACCCCGTTCTCCCTCCAAGTCTTGTTGGACGCTCGTTACCCTCTCCCCCCCCGCCCCCTCTCCCCTACCCTATCCGGGTGATGTCTAGGGTTGTTTTGCTCACTTCAGCAGAGGCTCTTCACTTCCCCCTGGGGACCGACCCCCCTCCTCCTCTCTCCTCGGAGTGGCAGAGAAACACCTACCCAAAGGGTTAGTATTGTGTTATTTTTTCACGGGTGGTGATTGCTTTTCTTTATTTTCCCCCCGTTAGGGGTTTTCTTATATTTTGTGTATTTGATATGTCAAAAGTTGTGTTTTGGGTATTTGTTAAAGTTATTGGTTATGGGTTGTTCTAGAATTTCTAATGCGGCTCCTTTTGTTATTGTGTTATTGTAAATTAAAGTAATTTTAAGATTAACTGCCCCTTTGTATTTCCCTCACCTGAACCCGGGTAAATTTCCCTTTAAAAGCTATACGATCACTGTTTTTTGTAAATGTCAGCTTGCCACCACTTTGGGGCAACTTGCATCTGTGGTTTGTGACATGTGTTTTAGCTTTTGCCTCTTTCTGGGCCGTGTGCCTTCCCTCTGACTTTTATTTATATTCACGTTTATCTTCGCCATTTTAAAAATTTTCGATCAACTTTTATCATGAAGGGATCAAAAGAAACGCAAATTTTTTGAGTTTCCATTGATTTATTTAGTTTTCTGATAAAAGAATTAGAACCTGCATAAATTAGCGTAAATAAAAAAAAAAATCATAAAACGGTAATTTTTCCCAATTTTGGGGGTTATTTATTTAGTTAAATCTAAATTTTTACAGGTGCTAATTTATTTATCAGAAACTAAATATATAATAAAAAATAAAAATCTCAATCTGGAAAATTTGCAAAATCTGGAAAAATTTTTCAATCAAGTTGATGTCCACTATCAAATTGATGGTTTCCTAATTTTATAAAAATGGGCTCTGTACACTCACACTAGATGCAGGCTTTCCCCCTCTTTTTATTAGATAAAGTCAGGATAATGTGATTATAAAACCCCAACCCAATTATATTAAAAAAATTTCCCTTATTTAAAGCAACAATTTAATTGGCTTGCATGTATGCTACAGAAATTTAAAAACTATTAAAAAATATAAGGAGGGTGTCATGTTACGCAGGTACACTTAAATTCCAAAATATACCTTTTTTGTGGAAGGATAAACAATTTTAAAATTGTATAAAATCTACCCACTCTTCGTACTTTTAAATTTTAGTCCGAACTCTTTTATGATAAACAATTTTTAAACCAAGCATTTCTTCCCGATATGCTCCCAGCTCCTCTTCATTTGCTTGAAGTCCTGGGGTCCTGTACGGATTTTCTGGCATTTAAACGGGCAGTTTTTGAGCCCCCGGTCTTGGCCTTTTTTTTGGGGGGCGGGGATTTGGGGGGCCTTGAATTAAAGGGGCCCTTTCCCCCCTTTATCGGTTGGCAGTTCTTTTTTCGAGCCCAAGAGGAAATCTGCAAGTAAAAATTACTATTTACAAATATGAACGTCATATCAGGGTAAATCTAGCCCGAATAAAATTATGCATTACTGTTACTATACAAATAATGGGGGCTTCCCTTTAAAAATATTACTAACAAATTTGATTCTTGGGAGAAGACAGTAGGGACTTTTCCTTTTGGACAAAAAAAAGACTTTTTTCCCTCCTAATTATATTTTCTACAAGGCGGGTACTGTGGGAAAAGAGCTTCCCCCCCGGGTTGGTGGGGGCCCAGCACAAGAAGCACCAGCCTTGGGCTATTTATTACTTGATTTATAAAAGTATAGCAGAGCTGGGCACTAAATACATGGAACAAATGTATTTAAATACAAATACTAAATTAATTTTACAAATTTTTATTTAAACATAAATACTAAATAGGTCATCCAAAAATTATTTATATATATTTGTAAATACATTTTAAAAAGGGCACAAATTTTTTTAAAGTCTATTCAGTAATTCATGATTAACAAATAAAAAGCTTGTAAATGATAAAAAATACTTCCAGGTTAGTTTCCTTTTTAGAACAAACAAAAACAAGACCTCACCTGGCTATTTTTTTAATCTACATACTCAGACATTTCCCCAAAAAAATGAGTTCCTTAAAATTTTTCTTTTCCCTTTCAGGCCCAATTTCCCTTTTTAAAGGGAAAATTTCCTTGAAAGCGGGGAACCTGGTTTTCTGTAACATCAGAGTTCCAGATAGTTTGGCGGGTTTTTTGGTCAAAATTTAAATTATGAAAAAGTATTTAATTTTTTTATTATGATTTTTTAAATACTCTTAAAATATTAAATATGTATTTAAAAAACGTGAAAAACCCAAAGTATTTATAAAAACAGTTTTTAAAAAACAAAGTATTTAAATATGCCCACTCTGTGTATATGACCACTTTTCTTTGGTTAACAATTTTTGTATGCGTGAGAGTAGTTTTCCAAGGGATTCAAAATAATGGAACAGTCAATAGGTTTAAAGCACTAAAAAAAGAGGTAGGGCATTCCCCCTTCCCTGACATATTTCACCCTGGGCTAATTTATCCCCCGTGAACTTACCCCCTCGGGGGTTTTTTTTATTGATAACGAAACAAAGACCGAAATCATTGCTAAAGTCCTTAAAAAAACCTACCTAACCAAAAGTATAACGCAATGGTTTCGGGAATTTTTTTGTTATCGGAACAGTGCAAACAAAAACACCCAGGGGATAAAGTCCACGGGAAACTGTCTTGGGAATATGTCCGGGGAGAAAAAGACCCGGGGTAGTGATCGATACTGACTAGCAGCAGATTCGCTACACCGGGGGACGCTCTAAACATCGTAGCATTCGTCCTCCACCGTATCTTTTCGTCGTGTAAGTTCCCCGGGCTGAAACACTGCTAAACAACATTTATATCCTAGCTTTTGCCTTATAAATGTCAGTGAGGTGTATTTTCCTCGAGACTTCACACTATACATTATTATCCCAAAGGCCCCAAGATTGCGCAGCATTCGTCCCCCCCACTCAAATTTTTTTTTTCGTGAGAAAGGCGCTGGGGGTACTCTGCCAACAGTAAACTATTTTGGGGGGCACGCAAGTATGGGGGGGACCTAGGGAAATGAACTCAGAGGCACTTTTATGCCACATGAAGGATATAAGGGCATCTTCTAAGATCGATCTGGCCATTGGGGGAGGAAACACCTTTTGGGGGGGGACTGATTCTCATGGGGGGGGGACGTCCCGTCTCTGTAGCTACTCCCTGTGCTTAAAAAGCAGTAAATTAAAAAATAGCTCTGACTAAAAATTACCAGAAGACTTTAAAAATTACAGAAAAAAAACAATTTCTTTTTCCTTGGGTGCTGAGGGCGCCATCCTTGTTGAACCCGCGAGCGCGGTAAAGCGATGTTTGGGTAAATATTTATATTATGCTGCAAAGATTTTAAGCCAATTTTTGATGTTTTTTTCGCATAACATGTGATCTTTTTTTAATGGGATAGTTTTTCCTGTGCAAAACCCAAAAAAAAGTGGGTTTTTTTTTCAAATTCGAAAAAGAATGATAAATAAATAAAAAAAAAAACCTTTTTAGACGTTTGACTGGAAAAAAACACTCCATGTGTAACGCATAAAAAAAAACCTATGATAAGCTATGACCCCCAAATAGAAAAGCCCTGTTAAAATATAGCCTGTTTTGGTACTAAGGATACCAAAACCACGCTCCATTGCAGCCACCGCTTTGTTGGTACGACTGTCAAATATCCCCGGTCGGGATTTCTTTTGGGCTATATTCAAGAATGCTCGCAAACCCGGCCGGGGGAGATTTTTCCCCCGTCGACCTCCACTGGTGGCATCTACAAGAAATGCCCGCCGGGGGTGTTTTACATCGTACCAACACAAGCAGTGGCTGAAAAGCGCGTACCAAAACCAAACGAGCCCGGCTTTATCGTATTTTGACTGTTTTTTTTTTTTTCACCCATTAAATTCCCTTTTTCAGCCAATTTTTATTCTGCCATTAAAAAAATATTTTTTAGTGTTCGCCACTTTTCTGAGGATTTAGGAAGAAAAAAAAAGGGCCTATGGGGTTGGGACGGGATGAGACATCCCCTCCCAAGAAAATGTGGGCCCGCCGCCCCAAAAAAACAATATCTAATTCCCCCTTTTCTGCCTAATTTAATTTTTTTGCCTTAAAAAAATAGCTTTGTTAGTGTTCCCCCCCTTATTTGGGCATTTAGGAAGGAAAAAAAGGGCCTGAGTGGGCTTGGGACGGGATGTACGTACATCCCGTCCCAAGAACATGTGCCAGCCGCAAAAAGCAATATGGCGGACCACCACCACCATAGCCGCTCTCCTTCGACACCACTTCTCAAAGCAATATAAGGCCTCCTGCGCCTAATTTTACCTTTACCCGTCGGGCGCTGCCCAATTTTTTACCTTTGACACACGCCAGTGCTGGCCGATTTTCGATTTTTATATTATATTTTATTTGTGGTCTATTGGTCAAATTAAACAATATAATGACAAACAAACCCTTAACAAATTTATTTTTCATGTCAAAACTAGCTATGAACATTTTTGCCATATTTCGTTTTTTTTTATCCATAGAGTTATTGTTTGAGTGTGATGCATGACTACATTTCAACCCTTGAAGTATACAGACTGCAAATACATTTTCATAATCTAATAATCATTTTCAATTACTGTAATATTATTACAATATTATTACAATGTCACTGGACTCTTATTTCACTAATCGACATACATTTACCCTCTTATCAGTAATGGATTAATGTATGATATTCTTTGAAGCAGGGCTCCAGACAAAGTTTTACATTACAGTCACTGCACTGGAAACGTGTGTCCTTCCGCTTCTTGGCATGTCGTGTGGTTGCTGGCAGACGTGGCACCGTCGTTGTGGCCACTTTTGTGTTCCCGTGGCCGGGATTGTTGAGATGAAGTGCGAGACTCCCAAACGCGCGGGTGCATCTCTTGACGGCCCTGCAGAGGTCTGTGAGGGCGTTTGCGTCACTCTATGAACGGTGTTGTGTGCCAAGACACTACGCACCACCTCGATAACGAACTCTTCTAAGGTTTGATTTTTCCCTGTCTTCAGAGTGTAGAGAATGTGGCTGTTGAGAATCGTCATATCAAGGAGGTGGAAAAACATCTTTTACCATTTCATTGTTCTTCTAGCACACTCAACACTTGAAATCATGGCATCAGATTTGTCTACCTGTCTCATATTTATGTTATAGTCCATCACTGCTTCAGGTTTTGTCGATGTACTTCTTCTCTTTGTAGTCGTATGATTTTGAAGTCTGCATGATGGGTTCGATGGACACTGGAGAGCCGGTTGACATCTCTTTTGTCCATCCAGGACATGGCGATGATGTTGTTGGTTGTGAAATAAGTGCACTCGCCTTTCTTGACACGGGGGAATGTTGGCATATGTTTGCGGCCCCTCTTGACGGTACCACAAACACCTGTGTCGCGCTTGAAGAGGTAATCAGCGAGTAGGGGGCTTGTATACCAGTTGTCAATGTACAATATATGGCCTCGCCCCAAGTACCTCCCAATCAGTGCCTTGACCACTTCACCTGAGACTCCATATTTCCTGTCCTCACTAATCTCTGTTTGCTGGCCAGTGTAGAGAAGCATATCCTGTATGTACCCCGTTTGACAGTCGCACATCACAAAGAGTTTGAAGCCAAAACGGGGACGTTTGCTTGGTATGTATTGCCGGAAACTGAGATTGCCTCGCCACAGTACCAAGCTCTCGTCGATCACAAGTTTCTGGTTGGGATTGAATGAGGACGAGAACTTGCCCCTGAGGTGGTCAAAAACAAGCCTAATCCTTCTCATAACGTCGTTGCTCTCTCTCATGGCAGGATCGAGGTTATCAAAGAAGTGCAAGTTCCCCATGATATCGTAGAACCTGTTCTTTGACATTATTTGGCCAAAAATGGGGGTAGCAACTGGGGGGTCGGTTGACCAATACTTTCTTGCATTAAACTTTTTTACCACTCCCATCAGAAGGACGACACAAATGAATGAGTAAAATTTGTTGACATCAATATCCTTCCAATGGTAACGTCGAGTGTATGTTGTCTGCACCTTCGCCACCATTCTGAAATGATTGTAGGAATTTGTTAGCCCCACTATTGTTTCTATGAGGGCCACTGGGAAGAAATGATATAAATAATCTGCATATATTGACTCAGGAGTGAGTTCAGGGACATTGACCGCTGCGATGGCCTCGTCGAGGAAGGGGTGAATGGTTGGGCTGAAGCTACTCCCATCCTCCCACTCCCACACAAGGTCAGTTTCACCCCCTGTGTTCGTCGATTCAGGGTCAGGCACGTCGTGATGTGCAGGAATATTACCTCCCCTGCGGCGCCCCCTACCACATGAAGCCCTACGCTGGGATGAGGCTGCCTTCCCCTTCCATTTCCCTGTTGCTGCACCCGCACTCGTACCAGGTTGTGGGGTTGTAGGAAGAGGTGTTGGTGTGTCAAGGTGAGGTGGTGAAGGCATGTCGGCATCAGCGGGGAAGGGAGAGGAAGGGGCAGACCCTTGGGTGATAAGAGGCCCAGCACCACTCACTTTCGTTCGCTTGTTCTGAGGTGGCTTTCCTGGTAACGATTTTCGTTGCATGGTCACTGGACTGGTCAGCCATGTGGGCACCGATGATGTCTGGGGTTCGTTCACATCCTCTTCATCATCGCCTTGAAGGTGGAGGCGACGCATAGGGGTCGATGCCTTCCGGTAAACATCGTACACCATCTTGCGTGGCGAGGGTACCTCACTCTCCTCACCACTCGACGACGGTTCTGATGATTGCACGTAGTCCTGGTCATCACAAGAGTCGTCAAAAGAGTCGTCAGAATCAAAGTCACTTGGGTTCTCCCTAAAAACTTCTTCAACCAATTCAGAGTCTGTCAAAGTTCGCTTTCTGGGACGAGACATAATAGCGCTCGTGGTGACAAAACATACTGAAACACCATCAATCTCTTACCCCTATAGTCACCTACGCACACCTTAGGATTCGTTTTACACCAACAATTCGAGTAGAGTCGAGTCAATTCGAATCACAAAGAGTCTTCACTCGTTATGACAATTACTCTACTTGACTCGATTCGACTCGACCTGCTTGGTGTAAGTGCAGCCTTATCCACATGCTATAATGTTGCCACATCGCTCAAAGGGTGCATGTGTAACCCTATGTGGAAATGGAAAATAATAAGCGATTAGTTTTACACGAAACAATTCGAGAGAGGATTCGTTTTACACCAAACAATTCGAGTTGAGTCGAGTCAATTCGAATCACGAGTCTTCACTCGTTATGACAATTACCCTCCTTGACTCGACTCAACTTGACTCGCTAGGTGTGAGTGCAGCCTTATCCACATGCTATACTGTTGCTACATCGCTCAAAGGGTGCATGTGTCACCCTAGGTGGAAATGGAAAATAATAAGTGAATAGTTTTGCCGAAATGAATTTTTAATTATGCCGACGTAGATCTACGTCGCTGGCACCCGACGGGTTAATTATGACACGTGTGCATTCACAAGGTATGCATGTTACTCTCGGTTGTGTTGAAAACTCATCTGTAATGGTCTGGGAAGAAATAGGATGGAATAAGTGCACAGCGAGATGAAGGTGGGATCTGCATGGTGTCGCGAATCAGCTGACTCAAATCTCCACCCGTTGTGTTACCTCTTTTGATTCTTGTATACCGATTCGCGATGCAACGGGTGGAGAAGTTCTTGAATATAGCCCGTAGATGCCACCAGTGGAGGTACGACGGTGGAGAATCTCCACCGGCCGGGATTTGACGAGCATTCTTGAATATAGCCCATAGTAACCTTGTATCGAAGGGGGAAAACCATGGGCCAGATAGCGAGGGAGATGTGTGTTTCCAAACACACCGTCTCGGTGTGGTGCAGGCGTGCGCAAGATGGTGAGTTAGAGACTGTTTTGGCGTGGAAGAAAGGGTCAGAGCGACCAAGAAAAACTTCAAAGAAGGTGCTATCGACTGTTCAAAAGGATTGTTGATGTCACCATCTTGCGCACGCCTGCACCAGACCGAGACGGTGTGCTTGGAAACACACATCTCCCTTGCTATCTGGCCCATGGTTTTCCCACTTCGATACAAGGTTACTATATGTGTCTTCTTCACAATGGATAGAGATTTGCCCGGTATAATGTCTTAGTATACCTGGAGGAGGCGGTATAAGATGGAGGGGCGAATGGGTGTGTAGGAAGGTTGGAGAACCAAACACAACAACCTCTTCATATCCTATGATGACTTGGAAGATACAGAGCGGGCAGCAGCGAAGAATCGACAGCAGACACCCTAATGCACTGCCAGAAAAAGAAAAAAAACTTTAAAAAATGTATTCGCTCCAACCAAAAATGGCAAAATAGGTAAGGACGCTATTCCCGTCCTAAGTTTTTTTGCGCCGACTGTATGAGCAAAAAGAAAGAAATTATGCGTGAACTTAATAAAAGTTTGGATATGGTAGACTAAAAAAAAATTATTAAAAATTAATTGACGCGAGAAATAAATTACTAATAAAAAATGAAGTAACACTTTTTTTTCAGACTTACTTTAATACTCTAATTTACATGTTTAATTTGATTTTAAATATTATTGCGTTCACGCAAAAATTCATTCCTTTGGCTGAGAACTTCGGTGTTTGCCTCTATGCTGACTATCATCCTTTCCTGCAGTGCCAACACTCTTTCATTTTGGGCCTCAATTTTCTCATGTTTTTTGGATTGCTCAAGGCCCTCCTTGGGCCCTCATTTGCTGCTTTAAGAGTTTATAAATTTTATTTATTTATTTTATTTTGTTATTTATGAACCTATTATTTACGGAGTACGGCATCTCAGCTAATAAACATCAGACTCCGGGTCTGTAATATAAGTTTTCACGTTAAGATATGCATGTATATTATTTAATGGCATATCAGAGAGTAATGTATTTATTTAATCATTCTCTAAGAAGTGATAAGAGCTGCCTTCAGCTAGAATAGTATTCAAGCCATAAAATGTGCATAAGGAGTGCCAATGACAGTAATTAACCTCTTTTGACACGAGTGCCTGTAGCACTTGTCTGCTAAATTAATAGTTTTTGTGTTATAATATCCTTACATAGACAAAAATATATTTCCTGGCAGATAAACTTGGCGTAATAGCACTAGTGGCCTGATGAAGAGTCTTCGGCAGGGGCAAAAAAAAAAACTACCTGCAACGGATGTGTTAGAATTAGACTTCGAGTTAGTAGAGGAGATTATCTGAGGTGCAGTAAGGTTATTTTATGTTACAAACGGAGGTACTCGGAGGTGATTACATTTATCCCTCAATTCAAGAGTTAGTTCCTCAAACAAAAGGTTAACTTCCCTGTACTGTCATTTCCTGCTTCCTCAGAGACTAGGAGTACATCTGCTATACTATACATACTAGCAAATAATTCACTCACATTCTAACTTTTGTTTAAGAGTCAATAAATTCATAAGTAAAACTTTAATTAAGTTAACTATTATCTCCCATCTCCTGGCTTTTAAGGCAATTCAAGAAGGAGAATTGGATATATATATATTACATATAAGGGAAGCTAACAAATTATTAAGAATTACAAAAAAATTGAAATATTAGCGGTAAGCATATTTAAAACATCTATAGAGAAATAACTAACAAATTAATTACTTTAAATTCTTTCACATGGCTATTTAAGCAAAAACAAATGTGAAAATACATATCTCACCACTAAGGGTTATTTATGTAAACGAGTGGCGTTTTAAAAATATGTCTCATGTAAGGTCAGCTAGATGTTGTTTTACTCACTAACATTGTGTAGAGTCAGCACAGGCAAGTAATTCCGTACTGCTGAATCAGGGGGGGTTTCTCCAAGGGCAGGGTCACAGCTGAGAGGCGTTGTGTGTTGACGCACAACTGACGGGCTGTCGCTCTGGCTGCCTGGCTGACTGGCTGGCTGGCTGAGAGGCGTTGTGTATTGGCTGACTGAGTGGCTGCTGGCTGGCTGTTGACAAGGAGTTTGCTGAGTTGGAAGTATTGGAAATTAAAGAGTTGGCTAGTTGTCCCTCTCGTCCTGTCTTCATGATAAAACTTCAAATCTTGTCCTCTTGTCTTTGCCATGATAAAACCTTGTACGTCTTGTCCACGTCCTCTTGATAACCTCTTCTTCCACGCGTCCTCGTCCTCGTTCTTGTACTCTTGAAAAAAGCTGTAGTCCCAGAGCAATTAATGCAAGAGAATCTTGTCTTCCTGTCTATATACAGAATTTGTGGTGGATGGAGCAGTGATTGATGCAAGGGCAAGAGGAAGTGCTGACTCGCTGCCGCGAGGTCAGGTTTTGACACAGCATGATTGAGCAATCTTCTCACTCTCTTACCTCTCGCTTGTCTCTCTCTCAAGCTTCCTTTGTTTACTTGTTCACTTGCTCATGGTATATTCCACCTCTTCACGTGTATTAATTAGTATGTACTCGTCCAGTTATTCACTTAAGGCACGTAACTTATATTACAGTTTTATGTTGCCACATACCACCGTTGTCGTCTTTTTTATGTTACGACATTACCATTATGTGTTGTAACGCAACACTATGCGTGATGTAATGTTATCTCATTCCACCGCTAATGCACCAATTATGTTACCCTTCTTAGTATGGTTATTTTACGGGTAACGGGTTCACTCCATGTTGATACTGGTTGACTAACCTGTAAGGGGTGATTGCCGGATGATGCCCTCTTGACGGGCTGGTAACTTGCTTCGTTGCCCAGAGGTACACATCAAATAAAGTAGTATGTATGAGCTAAACGTGGTCGAGCGGTTCTTACGTAATTTATAAGGTATTCTTTAGTGCCAAAGGATTCGAGTAAGACAATATACTACAAAAGATATATATTATATATATATATGTACACTTGTGAAGGTTTATACATTAATAATGTCACGCAGTTCGTTAAGTAACGGCCAATGAAACTAATGTCTAGGAGACAGAGCCGGGAACAGTTAATGACGTGACAAGGTACTCCACACCCCCAGGTGTGGGGTACACACAGACACCCAGGAAGGTGTGTCGTGAGTAGGAGCGCAAGGCTAACGCGTCTCCTGTAGCTCTCCGTGTTCTGTCCTCCTCCACTGCGTCTGCCGCATATGAGGAAAGCTGCCCGGAAGCTGTTGTTCCGGTGAGCCGTTGAGTGAAGGTGTTTACGTCGTGGTTCCCAAGATCAGGCTATCCACGTCATCATGATGGGATGGCGTGGCTGCTTGGGTCAACATAACCTCATCAAAAGGTGTCAGTACTCAGCATCCGCTAGGCGCCAGTACAAGACACACAGACACTCGGACATCCTGTCTTAGTATAGATTAACACATACATATACTATATAACCAGTACGCTAATAATAGCAGATGTAGAGGTATTGAGAATACAAGGGTGGAATGTATAGATAAAAGCAATTGGAGACTCTTCTGTCATGCTCACCCCCTTGATGGACTTCCCAGGAAGGAACAGGCTTCAGAGTCGGTTAAGTTAGATTAGCAATTATTTTGGTAAATATTCCGCAGGAGTTGGCGGTAACTACTGCACAATATATTGAGCCGAAATTAAGAGAGAAAACGTAAGCTCTAAGGCCTGTGGAGCCCGCCAACTACTGCGGAATATTAACCATTATTTTAAGAGGGTGACAATATTGCAAACAAAGAAGACAACCGGAAACATGTCCAAACCTTGAATTTGTATGAGGTCCAATCCGGAAGTTGCGTCTTGTTTAGGAAGTTTATAATGAGTAGCGAAGCAGAGTGGCTATCTCTGCTGAGTTGTGTTCAGTGTCGCAAAGCGAGCATACGTAACCTGAAAATCAACAGAATATAAATTTACATGTTTTATTTGTGTTCGTGTGTGTTGTGTGTATGTATGTGTGTACTATATATTAAGGGTGTTATCCCCCACCCATTTTTTTAATCTTTATTTTTTCACCCCTAATAATAAGAAACCTTACATGCAATCAGCAGGATGACTTACAACAACAAAATAGCGAAAAACTAGGCAAGTGCCTCTTCTATTCTTTTATTTTTAGTTAGATAAATAAAAAATATAAGCCACCCACCCTTGTTGGATATTGATGCCACAATTCCTCTACATCTACTTTCTGTAGATGTCTACCTACTTTCTGCAAGGTGAATAGGGTCTTAAGCATACAGAGACAAGCCCAAATGTCTCCATCTGGACTGAGATTGGAACCCTGGTCCTCTTGGTCATGAAGCAATTAGGTTTCTTTAACTGTCATGTTGAATACAAGAAGCTCATGGCCAGAATTTACCAATACATATATAATGCTTTAACACTACTTGTTCTACATTAACTCTATAATCATACATTTCCCAACTTCCATTGAAGTTGAAGGGCCAGGAACTGCCGGTAGGTACACCTGCTTTTCTTCATCAGTACAGCAGATCTTGGCCCCTCCATAGGTGGGATGGCTCCCACCGCAAGTGTTGCATCCAAATCTGAAACAAGGATGTAATACGTTACGAAAAGAAATTTACATTAAAGAAAAGAAATACAAGTAAAATTTGTTTAGCTGTCATTCTTCATTCTTTGAAAATATCTCTTGCATCTCTATTCAATGGACAGTATGATTTTTTGGAGGAAAAAGTCTTAAAGTCTAGTTGTGTTATGTAAAGTGTGAAACGAAGTGTAAAGTGTGGCTTCTACCCCTGGTACCCATAGTTATAAACACTAGAATTAATTATGGGTGAACATTTACCTTAAGTGTGCACTACATTCTCTTAATATCTCTTAGCAGTATCTCTTAATACAAAATATACCAAAATACACCTAAAACCATGCAAAAATATACCAAAATACACCCAAAACCATGCAAAAATATACCAAAATACACCCAAAACCATGCAAAAATATACCAAAATACACCCAAAACCATGCAAAAATATACCAAAATACACCCAAAACCATGCAAAAATATACCAAAATACACCCAAAACCATGCAAAAAATATACCAAAATACACCCAAAACCATGCAAAAATATACCAAAATACACCCAAAACCATGCAAAAATATACCAAAATACACCCAAAACCATGCAAAAATATACCAAAATACACCCAAAACCATGCAAAAATATACCAAAATACACCCAAAACCATGCAAAAATACACCCAAAACCATGCAAAAATATACCAAAATACACCCAAAACCATGCAAAAATATACCAAAATACACCAAAACCATGCAAAAATATACCAAAATACACCCAAAACCATGCAAAAATACAAATACCAAAACCATGCAAATATACAAATACACCATTAAACCATGCAAAAATACACCCAAAACCATACAAAAATATATCAAAATATACAGCAATACCTTTAATTTTATATACGTATGTATTATTTATATACGTATGTATACGTATGTTTTTCTGTTGTGTTTTTCTGGGTTTGGAATGAATTTGCTAACCGTTTCTGTCGCAATTTTTTTTTTTTTTTTTTTTTGCAAAAATTAAACAAAACGATGAACCTAACCTTTACCTAACAAAAAAAACTAAAAACAACAACTAACCTTTATCTACCTAAAAAAAAAAAAAAATTGCGACAAACGGTTAGCAGATTAATTCAAAACATCAAAACACCCCAGAAAAACTAAAGGCACATCAGAAAATCGTTGGTTGGGTGAAACTATAAATTATCCGTCGTTTCGTACAATCAGCTCAGAACTTAAAGTTGTTTCGTACATGACAAACCTTTCTTCGTTGTTGTTTTCCTACCCATTACCATTGTAATAGTTTGTTTGTAATAGTTTCAGTATTTTTCGACGCCTAAAGTCAATACCATATTAATATGATATGCTTTATACATTGATACAAAAAAAGCTCTCATAAGACTGCTATGCTTTTGAATTTGGAGTCAAACTTGACTACTACCGGTAGAGTTACGAAACTACACCAGGTATATACAAAACTATATACAACCTAATAAAACCTGGGTACGAAACTCCCTGTAACCCACTGGGTAGTAGCGAATATAATTACCTGCACCCTATACTGGCATCCACTATATACTGAGGATTTCCGTGTTAAGCAGGCATTGCAATGGATAAATTAGCCCTATTATCATGCAAGTTGTCTTGTGCAATTAATATGGTCTCAATAATGCGTGTTCTCCCGACAGGAAATGTTATATGGAAATTTTTTTGTGAAATACCTTAAGAATTCAAGTTTGCAGTCGTCATTTTCCTTTAACAGTGACAGTGCCCACAAGAAGCCCCTTGTCGTTTTCCCCGTACTGAGTGCGCATGCGCCACCCGAGTGTGGCCCAAGGCGCCCTGCTATTGGGCTGCACCGATCTGGATGGGTAAACCGTTCTAGACCCCTCGAAAAAAGAGTGACCCCCCGGGGGATAGCCTAGTCCGCCCCGGGCCAGAGCGGGCCGCGAAAATGCGATTAATGTCGGGAGGACTTATTCCCTTACCGAAACCACGTCGTATGTCCTGGTGGCGGGGTTTTTGTCAACCGGGAAATACATGCTGTTAAATAAAAAACCCATGGCTAAGTAGCACATTGTCCTTTTGCCAGTTTTTTCTCATATGTTTTTTTAAATTTCTCTCCTGAACTGGCAAAAAGGGTTTTTTCATTTTTCTTTCTGCCTCATTTTTCCCCGCTTTCAGAATTGCTTGATTTCACCCCCCCAAATGGGCCCCTTTTAAATTATGTTTTATAAAATATGGGTAGGTTTCCAGAGCAAAGGGTGTCCGCGGTAACAATCTATAAATTGTATCTTTTTCCCCGCCACTCCATGGTTTGCCTAAGTAGGCCTACGCGAGTGAACCAGCCGTCGCGTGGTGTGTGTCTTTTGTGTGTCGTCCAGATTCTCCCCCGACAAAATCGTCCAAAATGGGGGTTCCCAAATATCCGAAAAAATTCAGTCCCAAACATGTTTATAACTTTGAATCTTCCCGACCTCAAAAATTGTTCCTACTATTTTTTACTCTGTTTTTTCCAAATTTTTGTTGCCAGTGTGGAGCCCCTTTGGGTTTTTACCGGGGTCAAAATTAAAAATCTTTTGGGTGTGTTTTGGGGGGGGGGGGAAAAAGCTTGCGGGGGCGGTAAAGCCCCGCCCCTGACCCCCCAGACAATAAGAACCCGAATGGGACACGGCTGTCTGGATGTGTTTTCGCAGCATCAGTGCAGCCTGGGCCACCCTAGACCGGTCAGACCAGCCTGGCAAACGTCGAAAACGCGCTTACAGCATGGCTATTGGTGAAAAGTCCTATAGAAAAAAAAAATGGAAAAATTATCGTATTTTTTCATTTTAAAATGCTTTTTTATTCCCTTTATTCTATCCTTTGGTTATAAAATGTAAAATATCCTGTAGTATTAGCTTCATGTAGTTTGAAACACAAAAAAAAAACCCAAAAAATTAAAAAAATCAAAAAAGTCTTATTTAAATCAAATATACGGATTTTTGTTTTTGTTTAACAAAACCCTGTCAACCGGAATTTTCCCGATTGATGTTTTTTATTTATTTATAATTTCTTTTCTGAAAAAAAAAATGATTTTTAAAATGAGCCTAACAATTTATGGAGGGGGTTTTTTTTTTTTTTTTTTTTTTAACATCACAAGGGAAAACTGGCAAGGGCCAACAAAAATGGAAAACACAAAGCCCGCTTAGTTGCCAGCCCCTATAAAGAAGACGTAAGAGAATAAAATGAAAAAGAAGGGTGACCCAATTTAGTTCGGGAGGTTTTGTTACCCCCTTTTTTTGAAAAAATTTAAGTCTGGGAAAGTGGAAAAAATAAAAAAAGGGAGAGATTTTCCAGAGTTACCAGTGAAAGGAGAAAGGGTAAAGATATGATTAACCCCTTGCATTAGGAAGATGGACAGAAAGGGATAGAAGAGTAAAAAGTCTTTGCGCGAGGCCGAGGGGGGGGGGGAGGCATGCAGTTAGAAAGTTCAGAAAAGCAGTGAGCGAAAAAAACGGTAAAGAGAGAAAGACAAGCAAACATTGCGGCGGTGTTTAAAAGATGAAGACAGTAGTCAAGGGGAAGGGAGTTGATGAGAGAAAAGTTTTTGAAACCCCTTTTTGGGAGACTGTATGGTGGACCCCCCCAAAAACAGTGAGAAAAACTCCATACATGGGCGGAAAAGGCCCCTGACAGAGAAAGAAATTTGGGGGGAGAAAAAAAAAGGAGCGACCCCCACAGGACCCAACTTTTAGAAGCTTTTTTTAGAAGAGATGAGTTTGGGTTTTCCCAGTAAGATTTTTAGTAAAGGAAGCTAGAATGTCATTTTAGAAGAAGGGAGAGAGTTGAGTGTATTGAAGAAGGGGGGATATTTTCGGGAAAGATTTTGTCGAGTAAAAGGGTGAAAAAATTTGGTTTTTGAGGCATTGAAAAAAACCGGTTTTGCTTTGCCCAATCAGAAAAAGAAAATCAGAAGTTGGGGCGCCGGTGGCATCTCTCCGTGAACATTTAGTTCCGTTGAGTGGACGTCTAATAAACGACTTTAAAAAAAATGCGGGTAGAATCACAGCGACGGGGGAAGGGCTTTGAGTTAGACTTAGAAGATCTTTAATGAATAATAGGAGAGTGGGTGATAGGACAAACCCCTGGGGAAACCCCACTATTGATAGATTTGGAGAAGAAAAATGCCGTTACAGTAGCTGCAATAAAGGGTTTTGAAAGGAAAAAGATGAAGGTACAGAGGAGGATAGAAAGAATGGGGGTATTTTGGGAAATTAAAGTTTTGTGCCGACTCTATCAAAACTTTTGATATGTCAAGGGCAACAGAAAAATTTTTCACCAAAAACCAAAAAGGGGATGACAAGATTCATTTGGGAAAAGCTAGAAGACCCCCATAACGCCCTTTACGGAAACCGACTGACGATCAGATGAAAAATTGGAGCAATAGATTTAAGGAAATTTTCTTTTTAAGAAAAGATTCAAAAACTTTAAAAAGGGCCCGGAAATCAAAGCTATAGGACGGTATTTTGAAGGATTAGAAGGGTCCCCCCTTTCTGGGAACATTTTGGATGTGAGAAACTTCCCACAAGAAGGAAGGTGGAAGTAGATAGACAAAGAGGGAAAAGTTTGACCAGGAAAAGGTGAAAGCACAGAAGCCAGTTTTGAGAACAATAGGGGGGACTCTGCAGGATCGTAAGCCTTCCGAGGCCCGGGCCCAAAAAGGGGCAAAGAAAACATCATCCGAAGGTCTTAATACAGGTAAATAGCAAGGGTGGGGAAAAGGGGGAAAACAAGCCTTCATAAACCCAGGGGAATTTTTAGAAAAGGGTTGAGCGAAGAGTTCAGCTTAAAAGTGATAGACAGCTGGGAGCCATCTGGGTGAAGCATGGGGGGAAAAGTGAAGAAAAAAATTTGTTAGAGATTTTTTTAGCTAGATCCCAGATCAAAAAAGGGAATTTGTTTCAAAAAGTTTTTGATATTTTCTATGAATGAAAGATTTTTTTTGGTAATTGAAGTAAAGATTTGGCTGTTTACGGGCAAAAAATATAAAGGGCATGAGTTTCAGGAGGGTGCTTACGGACCGTTTGTGACCCACCTCTCTATCTCGGACAGCAAGAAAAAGCAGAGTTAAACCAAGGTTGACGGCTGGTTTAGGGGAAAAGTGTGGGGAATGTACGCCTCCATGCCAGAGATTATGACCTTTTTATGCGCTCTGCACAAAGAGTGGTCTTAGAATGGAAGGGGAAATTTTCCATGGCAAATCAGAATTCTTTCCTAAGCAAGATTAACATAATTTTTACTCTTTCATCCCTTTCACTGGAAAAACCCTTGGAACTCTTTCCTTTTTTCATTTTTCCACTTTCCTATGACTTAAATCTTTTCAAAAGAAGAGTAACAAGACACCTCCCGAACAAAAATTGGGCCCTACCCCTCTTTTGTATTTTTTTCTTACTGTCTTCTTTAGGGACTGGAAACTAACGGGCTTTGTTTTACCCATTTTTTTGTCCCCTTGAGATATAATTCGATACCTGAACACTTAAATTTAAGCGCCAACGACACAGGGGTTTAAAAGAATGAGAAGGAACGGAAATTTTCCTCTTTTTTTTTGAGAATGTATTTGTAGATTCTCGAGTTCAGCTTTTTTGAGTCTTTATGGTTACAAAATATTTTTTTGTTTTTTTAATTTCATTTATTTAAAAAAAAAAAATTAACGGGGGAATTTTTTTTATGATTGGATTATTATAGTTTTTTGGTGAAAGATAAAATATTTTTATAAGTGAAATGCTAAATTTAAAATTATGTATTATACTGATATTTTTTTAGCAAAGGGGTTGACGAAAATCATCAAAAAAAAAATACGATCTTTTTGGTGGCTCGGTACGACAATGGGGCTAAAAAAAGTTCAAACCCTGCCTCAGCGAACGAGGGCGACATGGGGCAAATTTTTGGTGAAAAAGCCGTGAACCGGCTTTTTGCAGCTTGCGTTTCTGTTATGGGAGGCATTTTTAAAAAGCCGGCTCTTATGGATTGGCCAGCGGGTCAACCGTAAGAAGCATAAGAAGCGAGACCCAGGTCGCTTACCACGGCTTCTTACCGCTTTTTGCGTGACGTCAGAGAAACAACGAATATGGCGGACGGGCAGAGTTTCTAGACAGTGAGAGGGCGAAAAAATACTGAAATTAAGTAACAGGACAAAAGTAAAACACATAGATTATATTTCAGAAGCATGCACTTACCTTAAGACCCGAACAAAAATATACAAGGTTAATGACACGACGGGGGAAAACTTTAAAACGGGTGAAAAAATGACATGTCTTATCAGGCTGACGTAGGGCTAGCGCGACGAATAGTTTTGGAACGTGAAAAGGAGGGGAAAAATTAGGAGGGTAATTTAGTACCCGGGTAACCGGGAAAAAATAATAGAGTAAAGGAATGAAAGGGGGATGGGGAGAACGTCGATCGTTGGTGAAAAAAACTTTCTTAGTTTTAAACCTAAACCAGCTTGTTTTTCAAATTTTCCCTAATTATGCTACAAAGGGGAACCGGAAACGTTTTCGCTGATTCATTATGCTCCAATTTTGGTTTCTTAGAGTTTTCTCACATTTGTTAAAAACGTAAAAAATGTTGGAACTCTCCCGAGGGGGACGAGAGTACCACAAACTTCACCATCATCCAAATTCCACCACAAAACTTGGAAGAATCAAAATATATTATATTACTTTTGCGGCATGAACAATTTTAATGGAGTAGAGGTGCTGATAGGTATTGGGGAAAATGACACTTTGCTTTGAGGGAAATTTTAAGAACAAGGGCTCCCGGTAAGCTGACTCAAATTTTGGGTCTATGTGTATACTTATGTCCTTAAACATTGTTTAGATTTTAATGATTCCGATCCTTATTTTGTACATGGCCGATTTTAAAATTTCAGGTTTTTGAGAAAAAACTAAGTCCGAGGGTTATTTGGGTCGGTCGGTCGGGAAAGGTCAGGTCAGGTGGTTGGTTATTTTAGTGCACACCCAAATGGCTCGAGGGGGGTGCTAGGTTAGGTCTGTAGATTTTTGTCATTTTTAGAATAAAGGGGTTAAACCTCCTATCTTCTTTTCTTCTTATAGACAACAAGCTTGGGGACGGGGGAAAAACCGGGGTTTTTTGGGGTGGGGGGACCCCAACTTAAAAGGAAAAATATCCCCCCGATAAAGTCTATGAACTGGGGAAAATTTCGCTGTTTAGGATTTTTTTGGGGGGGCCTTTTTCCCCTTTAGTTGTGCTCCCCCACCCAAAAAAACCCCGGTTTCCACCATGTCCCCAAGCTGTGGGCTATAAGAAAAAGATAGGGGGGGACCCCTTGTTTTTAAGTTTTCCAAAATAATATATATATATAATATATATATATAATATATATATATATAATATATATATAAAATTTATATATATATATTAATATATGGTATTTTCATTTTTTTTTGGTTAAATTAGTATTTTTAGGAAAAAGGGATTAATGGCTATTTTTGGTGAACCTGTTTTTTGTTGTATAATTAAGGGTGTAAAGATGTACAGTAAACTCTCGTTTTTGACGAAAAAATTGGGGGGGAAAGGTGCGATTTTAAAATTTTATCCGAGGCCCAACTTTTCGTTATACAAATTGTGGCGTTTTATGAGGTGAAAGTTCCCTATTTCCGACAAATTCCGTGTACGTGAACTTTGTCCGTTACATCTGACAAAAAGTTCTTACATAATAAATGACCATCAAAATACTACACAAATCAGGGCCAATTAAAAACAATCAAAACCCGTAAACGCATAACTGAATTTTTCGGAAAAAGCAGCAATACCGGAGGGCAAAAAAAAAGTTTTTGAAGCCGATATTTTTATCAAAAGGGGCCGTAAAAGCGGGGGGTTGTGTGTTACACTAAACTTTGAAAAAGTAACAGGAGTTTCAGTGTTACCAATGCGTTCGTTTGGTGACATTAAGTAGGATTGGGTTTGGGTAAAGAGTGTTTTGCTATAGGAAAAAAAAAAATTATGAACAGTTATGAGAAATTGTATTGTTGAATATGAAGTTCATCGTATTTACGGGCTACTTTGGTTTAAATTTTTGACCATCAGTATTACACTAGCCCTTTGTCTTAAAAATCTGGGGTTTAAAATATTTTTATTTTAGTTTAAAGTTGGATTTTTTTCTTGTAAAAATTTTTATTGTCCTATAAACTTTATTAGGTACACATCAACAAAAAACTTTTTATTTATTTGGGATTTCCTTGTAATTTAGCCGTTTTTCTATAAAGGTGCAAACATCGGTAAAATTTAGGGTGAAAAAATTTAAAATGACTATTGTCATGTATGAACAAAAAAAACATAATGCTTCTGTCTCTATTTCCTTTTATGGCAAGGTTTAATCTGCAAAAGTAAACATCATGTTTCAGGGATGTATGTGCCGGTTGCTGAATGTTTCTGCCCGAAGAGAAGGAGAAGCACTGAAGAAGGGTGAGAGGGGGGGGGAAAAAAAAAATAAATATCTTATTTTCCCTGAAACATGGTTTTTTCTATCAAACTTAAATCACAGATGTTTAGCAAAATTCTAAAAATGAAAAAAATGCTGAAAGTCGCGCAAATAAAAAAAAAAACATAAAAAAAAGTTAAACGAAATTAAAAGGAAATTAATTATAACATTATAAACTTAAGAAATAAAAAATCACTTCAAAATCTTTAAAATACACTAAAACATATCAACTGCTATTTTATATGGGGAAACAAATTTTAGTTCACTTAGGGTCAATTAAAAGTAAATTTATAAGTAAAACTTAAAAATGTAGACTTCCATAATTAATAGCATGAAGGCAAAATTTTTCCCTTTTGTTTAAAGGCTTTGTACAGGAGGGTCTGGACCAGTCTGTTCTGGCTCTTGGGAAAAAGGTCTTTTAGCTGCCTTTTTGTACTGGTGTATATTCCTGACAAGGGGAAAAATGAAACCCCTCCGGATTTTAAAAACCCTTTAAGCCTTATAAAAACGAAACTTTTTTTTTTATAAATATATCTTTTCTTTAAATTTTTAAACCCCCCTTTAACTCTTTTAGATAGGAGAACGTGATCCTTCTATATTTCCCTCCAATGCTAGTTTTGCTGCAAAAATTTTGCAGTTTTAAAAAACCTTTAAAAAAAATAAAGTTAGAAAGTATTTGTTTAGTCCCATATACCCAACGGTAATTCATTAAAGAGAGGAGAAGAGAGAGAGAGGAGAGGAGAGAAGAGGAGAGAAGAGAGAGGGGAAGAGAGGAGAGAGAGAGGGGAGAGAGAGAGAAGAAGAGGGGAGAGAGAGAGAGATTAATTTTAAGCCAAAATTAAACCCAAAAATGAAAAAAAGCCCCCTATCTTTCCCAAACAAAATATAAAAACCCCCCCAAAAAACGCACAACCCAAAACGGGAAAAACCCCGGGGACTGCGGCAGATGATGGCCCTTAAGAAATCCCTCATTTTACCTGACCCTTGCCCTCAGGGGCAGCAGTTAAAAAAAAAAATAAGTCACTAATGGGGAAAGACCCAGCCAGCCCCATATGATGTCCGTAGGTGCCCCCCTTTACCTTGCCCCATTAATGCCTTGGGTTTTTGGGGCAAAAAAAAAAATTAAGTGAAAGGGTAGTGTTGTATCCATTTTACAATATCGTCAGTCAGTTATCGTAAAATTTTTAATGGGTTTTATTGAGGTACACTTTCGTCATTGTTGGTTATTTAAAAGTTATCAGCTGTGGCGCCGAGCGGGCGACCCGACAACTGTCGCCGTTTGGCGAGGCACGAAAGCGAGAGAGAAGCCGCAAGGCCGGTTCTTTCGGTTCTCCACCCAAAACGCCGTTACACTATGCGTTGTGGTATGAGCAGGGGTTTTGGGAAATTACATAATTATGATTTGTACGTAATTTGATATCCGTACGATTACGTCAGGTTTTGAATCGTCACGAAAAAAGTAATTGACCACAAAATAAAATTATAAAATCATACAAAAATTGTCATCGAAAAAAAAAAAAAAAAAAAATCTGTCCGTCAAACTTCCGCGAGAGAGAGGAGAGAGAGAGAGAGAGAGAGAGAGAGAGAGAGGAGAGAGAGAGAGAGAGAGGAGAGAGAGAGAGTTTTGAGTTTTACTTTTTGGGCCCTTTGCAGACAGGTTTGGAGCGTTGCTTGCCGCATTAGAACGCAGATTGTGAGAGGGTATTTAGCAAGGTTAACCTTACCCAAACAAAGGGAAGAAAGATTCGACGGAAAAACCCCCTGGTTCTTTCCAGCGCGCGTGTGTAGGAAAGGCAGATTGTGTTTCTTTTATCCCTAACCCGATATTTAATATTCGATACAAAATGACACACTATCATTTTAAACGCCCGCTGACACAGGGGGTAAAGAATAGAGGAACAGGAATTTCCCCTTTTTTTGAGGATGAAGATTAGTTTCGAGTTTAGCTTTTTTTTGAGATTTGGTTCTAAATATATAAATTTTTTTTTTTTAATTTTTTTTGGAAAAAATAAATTAAATGGAATTTTGTGTCTGATTGGTATATTTATTTTTGGTGAAAAAGAGGAAAAAAATTTTTTGGAATGGAATTCAATGATGTATATATTATCTACTGACTAATTTTTTAGCTAAGGTTTTTACGATAATCTATTGAAAAACGATAAATTTTTTTGGGGGGTCTTTTCGATAAGGGGTACAAAAGTTCAAACCCCCGGGGTTTACGAGAGGGGAGAACCTTTCACGACGGGTGCCGGGCCGAGATTTGGACCATCATTGGGCTGCAGCCCGGGTGCTGTATTTTTTGGGGGGGAGTGGCCAGTGCTGAGCCAAAAGAAACATGAAAGTACCACAGGTATAGAATCTGTACGAAACGGTAAAAAAAGAAAAAGACATATGACGGTAACTAAAATATTTTTACAAGAATTGTGTATGATTAATGATGAACCGTTGGACTCCCGGGGTTTAAAAATTATTGTGCAGACAAAAAATTTAAAATATAAATTCCCGCTTCCTTATAATATGACATTGCATTTTTGGTCAGCAGTCTTGTACCCCCCGGGTAAGGTTCGTACCCGGTGGGACAGACCCCAGGTTTAAAAAACCCCGCTCTAATGTGTCACATCGGCGTTCATAGACCAAAAATAATCAGGCAAGGGTAATTAGGAAAACCCTGTTTAATATAATAGTACAAGGATAAATAGTGACCCCTAAGGAGTTTTAAAGAACAAATGGATGCGCTACTTATTTAGCCGTTTTTCGATAATTTACATTATTGTTTCAGATTTTGTAAAATGTCCAAAAATTTTTTCAGAAAAGAGGTGGGACTAGTTTTTTTTTTTCAAAATCAAAAGGTGGTTCGGAAAAAATAGTGGGGGGAAAAAGGTTTGATAAGCCAGATGGTCGCCCCGCTAGGTGCGGCGTCACCGTACAAACAGGGGAGCGGGACTCGCTCTCTAGGGATATAACTCTGTGGTGAACTTATATTCACATCATTATGTAAAAAGACGCAGAAAATATACTAAAAAAAACGTGGTGAGAACAAATTTTCATAAATGAAAGATTTTAAAGGGGGGAGTCGCCGTGGGGCAAAATAAACAAACATTTTAAAAATACGAATTTTATTATATGGTCTATGGCAACCCCCTATCCCCTTTGGGTTTCGAATGGTGGAATTTTTTCCTCGGCATTTTTTTAAAAAGCCCCTAGCGGGGGCATTTAACATTTTGAAACAATTTTTAAAAATTTTTCAGAACAAATTGTTAAATAAAAAGAATTATAAAATGCTTAGTCCGGAAATCGGTCAAAAAAAATGAGGAGGCAATTCAAAAATTTTATCAAAAAACCCACAAAAATAGGTTCTTTAATTTTTTTAAAGTTTTCTTTCATCTGATCGGTTGAAAGTTTATGTGATAACAAAGGGTACACTATAACAAAATATAATTATTCATGCCGTAGATGCAATCAAATACGGCACTCTCCCCCTTAAAACGACCAGTATCACGGCCGGTCGTATATTACGGGCCGAATATAAGGGTTACAAATACTACTGACTTACAATTTTTTGTTTTCATCCCACTTTGATAGTGGGGTTAAAAGGATATCAGCATGTTTTGCTGATGATACTAAGATAGGAGGATTTTTAGCATATAGGCTTTTAAAATGTTTACTCCACGAATGGGGGGGAGTCTTGAGTCACAGAATATTATTAAAGGGGAGGGTATTTAAAAAATTGATTTAGCCTGTGCAGTGGGCACGTTCCCATCTTTTGTGTGGACTCTTTCCCAGTTAATCACAGTCTGATATAAAAAGGTTTGCAGGGGATTTAAAATGCCCCGATTAACGAAAATGCAAGCCAAGAAGCCCCGGGTTCTTGCGGCTTTCCCCACCAAAATCGCCCCAAAAGAGCTCGCTCGCACGCGTAGTCTAGTCCGGACGGATACTGAGAGACTGAAGCGCGGGTTTTTGGTAAAAAAAAAAAAACTTTAGCCGTGGAATGTATCAGTAGAGGCTGCGGAAAAGGGGGGAAGTGTTTTCCAAAATTCACGAACCGTATTTGCTATAAAAAACGTTATGGAGTGCAAAAAATCCAGATTTAACGGCTTCCCTTGGTATAAGAATTTTAATTCCTTTAAATTGATGAAAGAAGTTTTTTTTAAGGCATATTAACCCGAGAAAAAAAAATCCCGAAATCAAGGGAAAAATTTCATACATGCGTAAAACTCTTTCGAATAAGAAATGTACATTTTTCAAAGGGAATACGATTTCTGCAGACACGCTTCCCCTCAAGAAAACAATAGTTAGAGGGTAAAAAATAGATGTATGGGGCAAATAAGCTGTGGTCATTTAACGGGAAAGGAGGCGCTAATAATAACTGTTATATCTAAATATTGATTACAAAAAAAAACGGGTAGAGCTTGGGTAGATTCCCTTGAGCTTTAACCAAAAATATTCAAGCCATTTTTTGGCTAGGGTCAAAATTTCATGGTAAAATTTGGGTTTTAACGCAATAAAAATAGGGTTTTGACATTTTAGTGCCAAAATTTGGGCGATTTTTGTCCTCAGAGTAAAAAAGTCTCAATACCAATTTTGGGATCTGGGGAAGAACAATAATAAATTTTTCTATATATATTTTTAAGAACCTGCCCAAAAAAAACCTTTTTAAATTTTTTTTTTAAGTAAAAGAAAAGCTTTCCCCTACATACGGGAAAAAATCACAGCAGCAAAGTTTAGTCTCCAAAAAACCTGCCCTTTTAAAGGTTCCAAATCCCCCTTTTATCCGATTTAGACCGCCCAAAAGCCAAAAAAATGTTTTAACATTTTGGGTTACGGGTGTGCCGTTGACACGTTGCCCTGCACAAAACTGTTTTTTGGGATTTGACGGCTAAAAACGGACTGAGAGCGGGTTTGGAAAGGTTTTGGAAGAATTTTTTGGGGGCTCACAACTTTCTTTTTTTAAATTTTTTCCCTATCTATACGGAAATCGTTCTTTTTCTATAAAAAAAAATTTAACACTGTTTTTTTCCTGTGAAAAAAATGAAAAAAAAAAAAAAAAAAAAATTATTATTTCTTCGCAAGATGTACAATGGTATTGAGATCTTTTTACGTTGTGGCAATAAAACCGACCAAATTTTTGGCAGCTTAAAAAAATCAGAAATACCTTTATTGCGTTACCCAATATTTTTCCATGAAAAATATTGACCCTAGACCAAAAAAGGGATGAATCTTTTTTTTTAAGCTCAACGAACTACCCTAAAAATCTATCCCTTTTTTTTTTTGCTAAAACGATATTTAGATTAAGTTTTAAAAATTTGCGCCTCCTTGGCCCCAATGACCAGAGCTTATTTATGCACCATAATCACTTTTACCGTCTAAATATTGTTTGTCTTATGGAGAGGGTGTCTGCAGGAAAGTATTCCATTTGAAAAATGTACATTTCTTATTCGCAAAAGTTTTAGCATGTAGCAATTTTCCTTGATTTTGGAATATTTTTTTTCGGAACATGCCTTTTTAAAAAAAAATTTAAATTTGGTCATTTTCAATGGGGTTTAAATCTGTTATACCACGGGGGAAGCCGTTAAAACTGGTTTTTTTTGCACTCAAAAACGTTTTCTCGTGGCTAATACGGTTCTTTAGATATTATGGAAAAAATTGTTTCCCCTTTTTTTTCCGCAGCCTCGTACTACATTTCCCAAAGGGTAACGGTTTTTTTTTTCGAAAAATGGCGCTTCCCTTTAGTCCTCAGTTTCCTCTCGAGATTTAAGTAGCGTCGAGCTCCTTTAAAGCAGTTGAGGGGAAATTGATAACGAAAAAGCTTTTGATTCACCCCTATAATTATTTTTTTAATATTATTTTTATTAATATTTTATGTTGCCCCTTTGGGCTTTTATCTTCCTTGGGCCCTCAGGGGGGGAAGCCAAAAAACATTTTGGGGCCCTTTTTTTGGCCCCCGGAAGTCCAAATCGGTCGTCCCAGGGGGGGGGGGGGGGAACCCAGCAAAAGGTTTCGTATCGCCAGCAACGCCCAATCTCCCGACTACCTAGAACTTTTTTTCCTTTTCCCAAGGGAAGCTAAAAAAAGCCCCCCTTGGGTTTCGGCCCTTTAAACGCGTGGGAAAAGGCCCCTGACTGGCTAAGGGGGGAGAAAATGACGTCATCAAGCTCGTCATCAGTCACCAGCCAATGAAAAAGTTTGGGTTTAAAAAATTTTCGCCCCAATCAAAAAGCCAGAAACCCTAAATGAAAACTTTACAAACACACACTTTTCACAGAAAGATTTTCCCGCCCGGCCCCTTGAAAACAGCATGTCCCCTTGTGGCCTTTCATCGGGTCTCTATCTATCTTTTTCTTTTTTAAAATCTTGTCAACAGGGCCCCAAACCCCCCCAAACAAAAAGCCAAGGCGAAAAAATTTTTCCCGTGACAATGGGTTGTTGGGGGTTAGTTGAGGAAGTGAGGGGGAGGGAGAAAAATTACACTGGGGAAAACAAATTTTTTTTGGGAGTTAGGTTGACACTTGTTTTTAAAATTTAATTTTGGGGGCTGAATCCAAAAAACTGATCTCAGTTTTTCTTTTATCACGTCAAGTTTTTGAACTGTAGGTTTTTGGGTTTTTTAAAAAAAAATATGAAAAAATACTTTACACGCGCGCCAAAGGGCCTTGTTCGGGGAAAATCATAACACAGCGTTTTCCATACGGGAATTCAAAAAATGTCCCTTATGGCAGCCTACTGATTTCCCGAGAGGAAAATTCTTACATATTGGCAGCTTGTTTAAGGCAGGGAGTCCACCCAAGGGACCTTTAAAGGAAGTTCAGAGCCACTTGTCAATTATAAACGAAGCATTAAGTATCGCCTTCCTTTCCCCGGGGTTTTAAAAAATTTTTTAAAAATTTTTTTGGGGGAAAAAAACCCAAAAAGGGAAAAAATTTTTTTTCCCCCCCCCGGGGGGGCAGGGGAAAAAAAAAGGGGTTTTTTTAAAAAAAAGGGGAAAAAGGGGGGGGGGGGGTTTTGGGGGCCGGGGGGGGGGCCCCCCCCCCCCCCAAAAAATTTGGGGGGGGGGGGAAAAACCCAAAACAACCCCCAAAAAAAAAAAAATTTAAGGGGCCCCCCCCAAAAAAAAAAAATTTTTAAAAAAAAAAACCCCCGCCCCCCAAAAAATTTTTTCCCCCCCCCCCCCCAAAACCCCCCCCCCCCCCTTTAAAAATTTTTTTTCCCCCCCCCTTTAATTTTTTCCCCCGGGGGTTTTTTTTAAAAAAAATTTTTTTTTTTTTTTGGGGGGTTTTCCCCAAAAAAAAATTTTTTTAAAAAGTTATTTTTTTGGTTTTTTTAAAAAAAAAAAACCCCCCCAAAAAAAAAAAAAAGGGGGAAAAAATTTTTAAAAAAAAAATTTAAAAAAAAAAAAATTTTTTTTGGGGGCCCCAAAACAACCTTAAAAGAAAAACCCCCCCCCCGGGGGGTTTTAAAAAAACCTTTTTCCCCCCCCGGGTTTTTTTAAAAAAAAAAATTTTTAAAAAAATTTTTTAAAAATTTTTTTTTTTTTCCCCCCCAAAAAAATTTTTGGGGAAAAAAAAAAATTTTTTTAAAAAAAAAAAAATTTTTAAAAAACCCCTTTCCCCCCCGGGAAAATTTTTAAAAAACCCCCTTTCCCCCCCCCCAACAAAATCCCCCCGGGGGGGGGGCCCCCCCAAAAAAAACCCCCCCCCCTTCCCCAAAAAAAACGGGGAACCCCGGGAAAATTTAAAAACCCCCATTTTCCCCCCAAAAAAAGGGTTTTTTCCCAAAGGGGAAAAAATTTAAATTTTTGGGGGGGGGAAAATTTGGGGGTTTTAAAAAAAAATCCATTAAAAAAAAATTTTTTCCCCCAAAAATTTTAAACCCCAAAAAAAGGGAAAAAATTAAATTTTGGATATGTTTTAATCCTCGCCCTGGCCACTTATAAGTTCGGGTGTCGCGGCTTTCGCTACCCCGCCGTGCCACCCCGAAATCTCCCCCCCCAACATGAAAACCCATTTTCGTAACATCCCCCCCAAATCCTTGATATTTCTTCCACTGGCCTCTCTCCCTTGGAGTGATACAATAACTTTAATTTGCTCCTTTGTTGGGTCTTTCTTGCCATCATTAATCAAAAATGATAGCATTAAGTCTAGTTACTTGTTTTTTTTTTTGTTTTTTTTACCGGGGTCAATACGTATATTTATTACAATTAAAAACTCAATCCCCCCTTCGGGGTCTGTTTTGGTTTAAAAACCTTTAAACCCTTTAAAAACTTTAAAACGCGGCCCCCTCATAGAAGGGCCCCCTTTTTTAGTCACTGGCATGAAGCAGAACACGTCATCCCCAGTGATGGTATGTATTGAGAAAAAGTTATTTGTTCAGTTCCATAAGCAGTTTTTTTCACGAAATATATATATATATATATATTTTTATATATATATATATATCCCGGCATGGCTATTATTCAATCTAATTTTTATTTAATTTGACCGCTGAGAAGCCCTTTTATGTTAGGTCATAAATTAAATCAATCTTTTCAGTATGGAGCTCAGGTCCAGGCCAGAGACCCCAAAATGATGAGGTGCCCCATTCCCCTCACCCCCAGCACCAACAGGCCTGCCAGTGCGCGTAGGCTTTGCCTCCCCACCGGCAGCATCCCCAAGAGCCTCCCCCCCCCACCCTACCGCCCCAGTAGCATGCCTGCGGAACCTGAGGTAACATTAAAAAAACTACATTATGGCTAAGAGTCGGATTAATTTGCAAGGGAAAAAACAGCATGAAATTCTAGCATGACATGAGTGTTGGGATAGGAAATGATGGGGTGGAAATTTTAACCAAACACGAGATTCCATGCAAGAAAAAACAAGCCTTAGATCCTACAAATTTTTGGGACTATTTATTTATTCATACGACAGGCATCATAAAATTTTTAAAGAAAAAAATAAAAAAAGGGAGAGGTGAATACTTTTCATGGGTTGTGAGATTTCCCCAAACAAAAAAAATGCAATTTTTTTAAGTAGAAAAGTATTTTTTTTAATTAAAAATTAAAGGGAGTGGATAGGAGGAAAAGTTTGAAAAAAATTTTACGGTATTTAAAAATGTCGTACCATGCAGAACATTATGCATTAATAGAGAAAAGGGTACTTAATTTTTACGAAGAACGTTTGGGTTTTACTCTCTATCGTTATACACCGGGCATACTATCTGGTGAACGAATCCACTCACATCTGTTCTATTAAGGGGGAGGTTTCCCACTGGCGCATCATTACTCTTTTTTTTTAAAGAAATAATTTCCTTTACCATCCTTTACCCCCTCCCCCCTCATGACAGAAACTTGCCAAACCGTAACTTGGGGCCTTTTTGTATGTAGCAAATCTTTTGACTCAAACTCTGGTTGATGACTTTTCTTCTAAGCCAAAACCCCCAAAAATGTGTCCCCCACAGACAAAATCACGTCAAAATCACTTCCGCCAACTTCATTAGCATCACCTCACCAGCGCAACTTATTCAACACGAATGACCGTCCTCCGCCTCTCTGAATCAGTGGCCACCCAGACATTGCCTCAGTAATGCACATGCAGGAAACAGGTAGGTTAAAATTTTTATCCTCTCCCTAGTTTCAAAAAAAATCCCGGGGTTCCCGTTAACCGCGGCAACAAGGACCTTCTCCCCAGAAAAGGCATTCCCAAAAAACCAACTGAACTCCAGGCACGCAAAACCAAAACCAACCCAAACAGACCATACCTTTAAAAAAATACTAGTATCAAAATGAAAGTTATAAAGGCCCCGGATATATCCACAAATACCTTAAAAGCACATTTTCTCAGAGGGCACCACGTCAACAAGCCTTAACAACAGAGGGCCCTACAGGGCCCGGGTCTCGCAGGCCCCGTACAGGAATTCCTCTCCCGCAACACGAACACGCGCCGTTGATAAAAAAAGGCAAAACATTCCTAACAAAAGATTTGTCTGTAAAACATTTCTTCACTTTTACTTCACACACCAAGGAGTCTTACTGGAAACAAGAACAAAAAATTAAAATCTTCCTCTGGTGGCGACTCTACAAACTGAAACCAGGAAACAGGTTCCCCTTGAAAACCACCCTTTTGCACGTATTCAAAAAGCAAAATTTTTCTACATGCCCGTCTTTCCACAAAAATCCCCCACATTTGGGTGGGTGGGGATTAATTTTTACAAGAAAAAGACTTGACTGAGGCACATTAAAAGGGAAAGAAGTTTTTTCCTTAGAAACATAATCTGAGTATCCCGGTTCCTTTTACCCCCAACAAAGAGTTGGCTTCTAAAATGCCCCTTTGGTTGTGTATATCTCGCTTTTTATGGGGCTTCAAGCAACTTACTGACACCCCTTTTTGGGGGGACTGAGAAAACCCCTTGACAAAACTGAGCAAAAAGTTTTCCACAACATCATTTCTCATAATCCCTCAAAACGATCAACCCTCTGTGAATGAACCACTTCAAATGAATTGACATAACATCAGCTTTGGGATAAGTTGGCCGGTTGTCTAGAAATTTTTCTAAATTTAAAATTTTTAATATGGCTTCGGAACCAACTCAAAAAAACTAAGGTTTTGGGAAATGGGCCTCCTTCACCAAAATTTTCATGTCTTCAAAATTTTGAATTCACTTTGATGGTAGACAAGGCAGAGAAGCACTGGTTTTTGAGCTGTAACAATACTCTATGAACAATGTAAGTTTGAGTCTGAGTTTGAGCTGTAACAATATGACCAAAGCTTTGGCCATTTAAAAAGCCCGTTGCCCATTTTCAAACATATGAAATTTTTAGCATCATTTTCACAAAAGGGGGATCCCCATTCTAGCATACTAGTAACACAAATTTGGGGAAAACCCAGAGTTTTTTTTGGTGGTAAGTCTAGTTTGTTATACGAGCAATTTTTCGACCCGTCAATCTGAGCATTCGCTTTAAAAGTCGCCCATGCAACTAGCAATGAGCTTTGCCTCACCCAAATCTGATTTAGCCAACCCAAATTTGTACACTGGAATCATTTTGAGCAGATGCATGCCTGGGTTTCAAATTTGAGGTTAAAACATTTAATTTTCAGTAACATTTAATCGGTGCAAACATGCGAGTATCCTCAGGATTCAGACACATGCACTGTAATGCTGTTCAAAAAAAGCCCCAATTCCGTTTTGGGAACTGGTTTGCCAAATATTATCCCAACATGTTTACAAAGAGCTTTACCCGTGAACAGTAAGAGGGGGAAATATATTCAAACCCCTCGGGTTCGAATACAGAAAGTTCAACATCTCAGCATAACAAAGGCTGGTGAAGAGTGGCAAGAGATATTATAGGCAAAAAGAAAATGTCCTAGCAAGGCCCCCAATGTCGAACTGAAAAAATACAAAATCAACATTTTTCAACTGTAAACCTCAAAAAAAATTTTAAGTTAATATTATGTGGGTTTACAACGAATATTCAAGGAAGATATATTACCTTTTACCGTTATCCAACATACTAGTAGGCAAATAAAAACTAAACAAAAAAAGTTAAGTAAACCCTATAAACAAAGACTAACAAGGCTAACACATAACCGAATACTTAGCGGGGAAATACAGTGGGATAGCGGGGTTACCCGAGCCCGGGTTGCGGTTGGTGAGGGGAAGGGGGCCCCCTCCAAAAAAGCGGAAAACCGTACTTATAAGTTTTAAACCTCGCTTGAAAACAAAAGTGGCCCGTACCGAGAGTATGATAAAGGGTTGAGCGACGCCCTTTCGTCGACTGGGGAAAGGGTTCCAAAAAAGGAATTTTTGGGGAAACGAAGAGCCCCGACGGGGGGTGAAGGTCGGCACGAAGACCCTGTCTTCGTGCCGCCCTTTTGGTCGCTTTTTGGTGGTACAGGTACCCCAGGTTTAAAAACCCACGCTCTAGATAGGTCACATGGGAAGTATCATAGACCAACATAATCAGGCAAGCGTTAGTTTCAGGAAACCCCGGTTTAAAATACAATACAATGAACAATACCCCGAGCACAAAAAGTTGAAAGAAAAAATTGAGAAAAAATTTTAGGGCTATTTTATTTAGCCGTCTTTTTCGTAAAATTAATTTTTTCTTGATTCAGAGTTATGCTAAATGACATATTTACCGAGGATGGTGGCCCAGTTTCTTTTTCAATGTCATATGGTGGTGTGTGAAAACTAGTTGGGAAAAAGGGTTTGATAAGCCCAGATGGCGCCCCGTAGGCTGCGGGCGTCATCATCACAATAAGCGGGGTGCGGGACTCGCTTATAGGTATATAACTTGGGGTGAGCTTTATTATATCATTATGTAAAAGACGCAAAATGTATACTTAAAAAAAACAGTGAGGTGAGAAAAAATGTACAAAAAGAAACAAGAGTTAAAACGACCGAGCGTATCTACGGCCCCAAATATGAGATTTGAAGACAAAAAATTTTATTTTTGCTTCATCAACGAGTTTGGGAAATTGGGTTTTAAAAGAGAATCAGCAGTTGCTGTGAAAAAAGATAGGGGAGGTTATTTTATCACAGTTTTGAATAAACGGTTTGAGGGAGACTAAGACATAAGAAAATAAAGGGAAACTACAAAAAGGGGCGTGAGACCTAACGTGGGATTTCCCGTTACAACACTACCTAATCCCCCCTTATCCCCCCCCCCATGAAATTTTCTAGCCTCCTTTTAAAAATCATTTATTTTCAAAAACGAAATATATAAGAAACAAATAAAATCATCAATCGGGAAAATTTCCCCATTTATGATATTTTTGATTTTGTTAAACGCTAGTTTATGAGGTGCTAAACATGATGAGAAAACTAAAAATTCAATGGAAAGCTAATAAAACCCCCTTCTATTAAGCTCCCGTTAAAAGTTGTCTCGAAAAAATTTAAATGAGACGAGTTTAAGGAAAAACTAAGTTTATGTAAATTTTTTCATCTCATAATGGCATTTTTTTAGTGTTTTACTATTTTTATTTTTATTACAGAGCAAAAAATTCCAAAGGGCGTTTTGTATAAAATTTTATGAAACCCTATATTGGTAGGGGGAAAATTACCAAAGGGTCAAACAACGGCAAGGCAGTTTGTTGGCCTCCCCGCTGATTTCCCCCGGGCTGTCGCCTGCCAACGAGAACTGGTTTTCTCACGGCAAAGGGAAACCTATATTAGAATAAAGTCCTCAGTCCCCGTTCAATGCTTGTTTTTGGGAAAAATAGTGTTTGAAAAAAAGGGAATTTTAATTACAGGAAATATGAATTTTAAAAAAATTTCAAAATTATCATCTTCCTTTTCCCGGTATTTTTTTCAATTTTATTTTAATCATCTTCATCTTCTAAAGACATCACGACCCTGGTATTGTGAAATTTTTTAACCTTTAGTTTGGGTGGATAAGGGAGCAAAACCATTTTTTTTCCCGTAGTAGGTAAAGCAGACAAAATTGTTTTTTCCACGCTACATCGTCCCGAAATGCAAGGAAACCATCGTAAAGGGATAACCTTTTTGCCGGTTGCTTGGAGCATAAGAGTTCCAAGAGCTTCTTTTTATCATGTCGTCAGATTACGGCATTTTTATTTTGACACGAGCCCTCACGTCATACAAAAAATGAATTGGATGAAAAAAAATAATCCATTTCCCCAAAGAAAAAGCAGGAACAAAATTTCTTAAGTCCCTTTCAATAAGAAAAAGCCGGGAATAGTTGAAAAATAAAACCAAGACCCCTATCAAACTGCAACAAAAAAAAACTCGCCTACAGGACCACACCAGCGTGTCCCCCGCCCCCCATGAGCGTGCAGGACACAAGTGAAAACTGCACGTGATGGTTTGCCTGTCCCTAAAAGTAGGTTTCCCCCCCTTTATGCTTTCTTTAACTAGCCCTTAGGGCCCTTTGGTACGGACTACGCCGTGACCAGCAGGGTTCGCCCCCCGTTCCACAAGGGACGTAAGAGCGACATAAGAATCTGCAAAACGTTTTAGGCAACGGGTAAAAAAACAAGGACCTCCTGGGCAGCCACTAAGCCCCGTGGGGGGGCGCCCCGGTTCAAGGAACCAAAACAGTGTTTAAATTTTTTAGCTAACTCAGTTAACTAAAGCCGTTAAACGGAGCAGGGATAAATCCCCCATGTGACTGTCAGGTTCGGAAAAATTGAAAGGGAAAGTGGCGAAACCCCAAAGGGAGCAGGAGGACCTAGCGCCCGGGGGGGTGACCGTTTCACTGTGCCTTTTTGGTAAGAGGGGAGGGCAGAACCTTTCCCCGACGGCGCCGGCCCCGGGTTTGGGGTGCTCTATTTTTGGGGGCGGGCGGAGTTTATGCCACCCAAAAAATGTCTTCGCCCACACAGACAAGAAAAAAGCCCCCACATTTCCCTTTATCGCCCTACGGTCAAAATGAAAAACGACATTTGTCAATTTTAACCGGGTTTCCCAAAAAAAGTGTACATATAAAATTTAAAAACATACAACAGTGATCGCATGCGTTCTTTTTCGGATATTTTTTAATGAAACCGTTTAAAACATAAACCCTTTTAGCAGCGACCGTACCCCTCAAGTACGCAACGATGATTATGATACGGAAGCAACAAGTGGTTCCAGCTTCCCCAGTCAACATAGGAGGGAGCACACACGCATCTACAGATCGTTTTCCTTTTCCTGTTTTGCTTTTCGCCCCACTAGCGGCCCAGCAGCATTTGCAATATATCAGTGCCAGATTTACTCATTAGAATCATTTTAAACCCCTTTTCCAGGGGGTAATATAGAAGTTTATTAATTAAAATCTATTTTTTTTGTTTTTACATATTTCCTTTCCGCTTAATGATATTCTTTTGCTGCAAAGTAACTATAACTCAAAAAAAAAATTTAAAATCCCCTAGTTTAGCCAGTTTCTGTAAAAACGCCTTACGCCCTACAAGCCATGATATGATGCGAAAGGGTACGCGTAGGGCGATCGCCCACGGTTGGCAACATGTCAGCGGGGCAGTGGCCGGCGAGGGAAAAAGCTAATAAAAAAAAACCCAACTAATATATTTTACAAGTTTTTGTAGTAGATTAATGTTTGGGAAACCCTTTGGGCCCCCCAGGTGGAAGACAATTATTGTTGACAGACAAAATAATTATAAATTATAATTCCAGCTTTCTTAAAATATGACATTGATTTTGGGGCACAGTTCCCAGCCCCAGGGTAAGGTTCGTACCCTGGGGTCAGGTACCCCGGTTAAGAACCCCCTGCTTAGATAGTGTCAACGACAAGTATCTAGGGACCCAAATAATCAGGCAAGTGTGTAGATTTAGGAACCTGTTTAACATAAAATACAAGGTAAAAGCTGACCACCCAAAGGGGTTTTAAAGAACAAAGTTTATGCGTATTTATTTTGCCGTCTTTTTTGTATAAAAGATATTATTTTTGCAGATTTTTGTAATAGATCCAAAATTTTTTTAGGAAGAGATGGGGCACTAGTTTTTTTTCTTAATATAAATTTGGGGGTCGGAAAAATAGTTGGGAATAAGGTTTGGAAACCCGATGGGCCCGGCTAGGGGGGGGCGCATCATACAATACAGCGGGGGTGCGGGACTCGCTTTAGTTTATATAACTCTGTGGTGAGCTTAATTTACTCATTATGTAAGAAGAGCAGAATGTATACTAAATAAAAACAGTGAAGGGGAGAAAAAAATTACAAATAAAGAAACAGTTTAAATCCACCGCGAGTATCGGGGGCCCAATACATGAGATTAAGAAAAGACTACAGACTTTTATTTTGTTGTTACACAACGATTTTGATAGGGTAGCCGTGACATCACCATGTTTCTGATGACATAAATAGGGAGAAAATTAGACACAGTCTGATATAAAAACCCTTTGTGGGAGACTTTAAAAACAAGAACAAAAGGAAATAAGGAAGCAAAGAGAGCGCGACCCACACGAGGTAGTTCCTGTTTCTTAACAACCAATATCCTCCTTTTATCCCCATCCATGAAATTTTCTAAAATTTTTAAAAAATTCCCATGACTCCACATAAAATACGACGATGAGTCTGTGCCAACATTTACCACCCTATTTGTGAAAACCCAATTTTCCCCATTTTAAATTTTTTTATTCTCCTCCCCGTTTAACTAAATAAGTTAAAAAGTGTGGTAGTCAGGGGGGCAGATGTCATTTAATATGTCAAGTGTTGGGGGTGTTTAAGTTGGTTAAAGAAAATCTTTGGGAATAGTAGACGCAAGTACGCTGGCAAAAAACAGAACGGGAGAAAAGATTTTTGGGGGTGGGGAAGCCAGAACTCCGTCCTAGGAAACAAGGGGATAGAGGGCCCGAAATCGAGATGATAGGGTTGAGGGTTTAAAAGGAGTGTTAAAAGTAGAAGGCCGAGGATAGACCAAATTCCCCACACCCCTTCACTTTAAAAATACCCATCACCCCCCACCCATTCACCACCCATTACCACACCCCCACCCCCTTCACCACCCATTTCCATCACCCCCACCATTC
>JACEEZ010010021.1:12500-17500 GCA_016584305.1 Chionoecetes opilio | reverse complement strand
TATCTCACAGCATGAGAAAAAGCAAAATTTAATAGTACAGGAGATTAGTAAAAAAATTTTAAAAAAAAACCTAAAAAAATAGTAAAAGCTGTTTTTTCGGGGGCTCCGAAAAACCAAAGCATGTCCTGTGCAAAGTTCTGCAAATTCAAACCCGGGGGCTTTCAGAATTTAAGATGGCCGCTATAAAATTTGGAAAATGGTTAAAATACCAAAATCGGGGTAATGGGAAATTTTTAGTGGGGCCCATGCCATGTTATTTTGGTTAAAATAAATTTGATACGTTAATTTGTATATTATAAAATTGGTGATAAATTGAAAATTAAATTAATAGTAATTATAATAATATAATAAATTATAATAAAAAAATTTCTCGTTTTTCGGTGCTGCATGATGGCCGAGTTTTTTCGTATTTTCCCCCATGCGGTAAGCATCACATCAGATCGGCAAGGTCCATGATAAAAGGGGGTTGAGGACTCCTACAGCCCATTGAAAAAAAGATGGTTTGCAGTCTGTATTTGAGAGGAAGAGGTCACAATTGCCAGTCCCCAGTCCATGGTAAATTTCGTCGCGAAAACATTCGACCCTGCAGTATTCTTTTTTAAAAAGGGAAAAAGGGAAAAAGAGCCTTGGACCTGATTGGGGCACACTCCCTTTAAAATTCGTTCAAGAACTGAGTTTTCAATAAAAAAAGGATGCTCTATTTTGCAAAGACGTAATAACACAAAATTGAAAAAAAAATACCCGCAAAACCCTCGGGAGGGGACATGATGCTAGGGCAAAAAACCCCCTTCAAAGCGTAATTGAGAAAACTGGGGTCGCTATGATAGTGGGGAGATGCTGTTAGACTTGCGTATCCAATAGTTAGATTTTTTTGCTTTCTGAAGTCAAGTACCCCATACTGTCAGGTTCTCTTTATCTGGCAAACAATTTCAAGCGGAATACCCGGGGGATATCGACGGGCCGACCTGTCAATGCCACAAAAAAACCGCATTCGAAATTGTGCCAATTTATACCCACAATGAAATGTCAAAATTTTACTTGCAGAACTTATGACTTTGATGGACGACTATTTAAAGGAAAGAGGGCCAACCCCCAAAACTAGGGCAAAATTGGAGGAAAAGTTTCGGGGGAGGAATTGTTTGGACTTGTGATATTTGGAAAACAACCATAATTTCTTTCTTAGAAAAGTAACCCCTCCTTAGAATAATTTTGGTCCCGTAAACCCTAAAAAGTTCAAACATAGATATGGCAGCGCAATCATCAAGAATTTAAATCTGTAGCATATGTTAAATCTGAATACCCGCAATACACAATGCAAGGCAGTATAAAATGGTGCCTGAACTCTTTTGTAAACGATACGAGTGGAAAATCAATCAAAATTTACAAGATGTCGGCTGTGAACGCCGCCGTACAGCACTTGCACACAGCACGGTTACAAGGCACGGATGGAGTGTACCATAATGTGCACTGGTTGCAGTGGGTACAATTGTAAAAATTCGATGTTCTTGATGTGCAAGGCGAAGGGGATACCACTGATTAGACATTCCTCCAACATATGGTTGGGTTATTTGTGGTTTCTAATTGGTGTTTTGTACAATATAACATAGTTTGGCTATTATAAAATTAATGTAACGTACATAACATAGTTGTGGTATTATTAAAATTAAAATAGTTTTTTTTCTTTTTTTCTTCACCTTATTGAATTTATGCTAATTATGTCAACTCAAAATATTTTGTATGGCTCCATTGTATTCAGCACACTCTAAAACATAGATGTATACACAAACATCTTATTACTACGAACTCGGATGGATGATCATAGTACTTTTCATTTTATCGTTAATTGTGATGGGGGCCATTTTGAATTATGAAAATGCCACGAGGTTGAATTTGCAGAACTTTGCATAAGGGCGATATATACAATATTTTGGAGCTCTACCTGAAAAAATCAGCTTTCTACTATTTATTTCCACCTTTTAGCTAATGCTCCTGTACTATAAACCAAGGTTGACGGGCCTTAGGATTAGAGAAAGTGGGTGGAATGTACGCCTCCATGCCAGAGACTATGACCTCAGTTATGCGCTCTGCACAAAGGGATGGGTCTTTGACATGGAAGCAGTAATCATTCCATGGAAAATCTGAGTAGTACTGCCTTAGGTCTTCCCACTTAGCTGAGTTGAAGTGCCAGAAGCACCTCCGCTTAGGTGGGTCCCGAGACGGTACCGGAGTGATAGGACAGGTTACAGAAATAAGATTGTTATCGGAGGAACCCAACGGAGAGAATAGTATCACAGAGTAAGCAGAAGGGTTAGTAGTTAGGAAAAGATCATGAATGTTGGGCGTGTCCCCAAGGCGGTCAGGAATACGGGTAGGGTGCTGCACCAGCTGCTCTAGGTCTTGGAGGATAGAAAAGTTGTAGGCTTGTTCACCAGGTCGGTCAGTGAAAGAAGATGATAGCAAAAGCTGGTGGTGAACATTGAAGTCCCCATGAATGGAAATTTCAGCTAAAGGAAAATGAGATGAGATGTGCTCCACTTTTGTTGTTAAATAGTCGAAGAATTTTACATAGTCAGAGGAGTTAGGTGAGAGATATACAGCACAGATAAATTTAGTAAGAGCGTGACATTGAAGTCGAAGCCAGATGGTAGAACATTCGGAAGATTCAAGGCCGTGGGCACGAGAGCAAGTGATGTCATTGCGCACATATACGCAACAGCCAGCTTTGGATTTAAAATGAGAATAGAGACAGTAAGAGGAGACAGAAAAAGGTCTGCTGTCAGTGCTCACAGACAACTGAGTTTCGGTGAGGAAAAGAAGATGAGGTTTACAGGAGGAGAGATAATGTTCAGCAGAGAGAAAGTTAGATCTAAGGCCGCGAATGTTGCAGAAGTTTAAGGAGAGAAGGCTAGAAGAAGTATCAAGACACCTCGAGTCGACATCTTGAAGACTGTCCGACCTGGGGATATTTCTGGTCCCCTCCCCAGTTAGGGACACTCCGAGGCAGGGCGATTTACAGGCATAATAAAATTTTGAGTGAAGATAGTGTAGGGATGTAAGTGCATGTTGTGTACTGTGAGTAGTAAGAGGAATTGTTCTTAGAGTGCAGGCTGCAGCTACTCTCTTGTGTCTCTGAGACACTAAGGGATATGGAAAGAGAGGACACGGGAAATTTCAATGATAAGCCTGCAGCACCCCCTCAACTCCCGTAAGTACCTCCCCGGGAGTATTTCACCATGGCGGCAGGTGTCTGACTGCCTACTCCCTATACAAGATAACACTTTTTCTTTGTCTGCCTTATTCTATGTTATTTATATTTCAATATATGAACATGTTGGTTTGAAATATGTAATGTGGTTGTCATGGTAACCAAAAAATAAAACAATGGGGAATAATAGACCATGATTTTGATATGTTAAACTGACCAGTATGTTGTATATTAGTGAAGTTATTGTCATTTATGCTGAAAGTTGTCGGCAAAATCGAAGTAATTTTTCCGCCTTTTTTAAAGTTTTTGCCGTTCCATGACTAAACTTGTACCAATTACTGAATTAATAGTTCTTATTACAATAGGCCATGTTATTCTTGTCACGTGGGCACCACAATTAAATTTGTAACTACATTATTTGTGATTGTATGGACATTTTAGTAATTTCGAGAAAGTCAAATATTTCGCGATCGACGATGGCCGCCATACGAACCCCATGGGACATTAGTTGACAGTGTTAACATTGATTTTTGTTTTCTAGACATATTTTTGCATCTAAAAGAGTAGGTCTCATTAGATTGTTCATGGGGTGCACGTGGGGTCCACTGGACTAGACTAAACATGTTGGTCTGAAATATGTAATGTTGTTGTCATGGTAACCAAAAAATCACCATGAAGCTACACGATTTCGAAATTTGCATTGCCAGATTTGAAAAATAGACAACATTTCCTTTCAGATGGTATATTATGAAGCTGTTACCGCATGGGTACCACGAAAATAATTTTTTCAGCCCTTGGCCCCCGGACTAGTATCTAAAAATAACAAAAAGCAACAGGTATTAAGGAAATGATACAGAATAACAGGTACCGGCGCATTTACCATAATTAACTGTTCCCTGATAACTCACTTAATACTAAACTCCATTGAAATTAATATCAGGAATGTGTTAAAATCTATAATAATATAAGCGAAAGTGTGTGTGTGTGTGTCTGTCTGTGCGTGTGTGTGTCCGCGATAGGTGCCACCCCCATTGCCCCAATCCCATCATATGGCACAGTTTTGGAACCAGCTCGACCAGGGGCAGCTTTTAAGCCCTCTTATGAGTTGATCCGATCACTTTTCTTTTTCTTTTTTTTAGCAGCCTATTAGCGAGAATTGTGAAAAAAAATGTGGGTTGCGAGAATTGAGGAAACCTTGATGTAGGGTGATGGGTAATGGGTGAGTGAATGGGTGGGGTGATGGGTAATGGGTGTGGGGTGATGGGTGAGTGAATGGATAGGGGGTGATGGGTGATGGGTGAGGGAATAGGTGGGAGGTGATGGGTAATGGGTGAGTGAATGGGTGTGTGGTGATGGGTAATGGGTGAGTGAATGGGTAGGGGGTGATGGGTAATGGGTGAGTGAATGGGTGGGGGGTTATGGGTAAGGCGTTAATACATACATTTCTACATCCATGATTTCAGGAAAGTTAGAAGGGGCTATCTGGAGAGTCTGTGTTTGGTAGGCCGAAACACACTCTCCAGAAAGCTGTATTTGGTGGGCCTTTGGCCCACCAAACACAGGTGGTGGGCCAAAGGCCCACCAATAGCCCTCCGCAGGAGCTAGCCAAAAAGTCCGCCCGGAGGGCGGCTTTGCGGCTAGTGTAATATAATAACGCCTGAATCTCTCTCTCTCTCTCTCTCTCTCTCTCTCTCTCTCTCTCTCTCTCTCTCCCCCTCTCTCTCTCTCTCTCCTCTCCTCTCTCTCTCTCTCTCTCTCTCTCTCTCTCTCTCTCTCTCTCTCTCTCTCTCTCTCT
>JACEEZ010010021.1:0-10000 GCA_016584305.1 Chionoecetes opilio | reverse complement strand
AGTTTATTTATGAATAAATAAATACACATGTTTGCGGCGTTATTATCATTTAGTAGGTCAATCCAATCAACTTCGCTTAGTACCCTGCTGATCTTCGTGAAATCTGCATTATTATAATTGGGAACTAATAACCGATTTTCTGTGATGTCCACGTTGCAATTTATGCCGCATCTGATTAACCTGTGATCACTGTTTGCCAAATGCTCACCTATATCGCAGTAATCAATCAGATAAAGGTCGGTAGTGAAAACTAAATCTAGGATACTATTATCCCTTGTAGGCTCACGGACCACCTGATTTAAATATACTTCGTTTACCATATCAAGCAATCGCATACCTTCTCTATCAGCAGAATTATTATTCCAGTTTATACGAGGTAAGTTAAAATCTGCACATATAATTGTATCTTTATTATTGTTGACAACTGACTTTATCTCGTCATACAGGAGGCAATCTACTTCCGCATTTGATTTGGGAGGACGATATATTGTCCCAATAGTTAGCAATTTACCGTTAAGCTTAATGATTGCGTAGACTGAGTCATAATGTTCTTTATTTACTTTATCGATTTCGATTGCTTGCAAATTATCTTTAATGTAAAGAATGACACCTCTACCTGCTTTATGCGTACGGCAATTTAGGAATGTCTTGTAGCCTGGAATGGCTATTTCAGATAATAAATGTTTATATTTATGTGTTGACCCAGCTCTTAGTGATACTAATGATATCTGGCGTTTCGGCAACAACGTATGCTAATAACTCGTTACGCTTTGAAATAATGCTTCTGGCATTTGTGTAGAGTAATTTAAGTTCCTTAATAGTTTTGGTAACCTTGTGTGAGGGTTTACCGGCAGGGTGAATAGGGTTCACTGTAACAGAGCGTTTTATTAGCTAAGCTACTTTGATTAGTATTTGCAGAAAGGGAACGTGACCCAGCGTTGCTGTGGGGTAAGAAAGGAGTTAAGGTGGTGCTACTACAGCCATCCGCTCGTCTTTTTTTTGATCTGTAGGAATAAACTTTATCATTTAGCAGACGTCCTAATCGTGCATGACCAACGGGGCTGAGGTGGAGTCCGTCATCCCCAAACAGGATGGAATCCTCAACCAGGATGGGTTTCTCGTAGAAATTATCCAGAAGTTTGCGAAGTCTACTTTTTCCTGTGCACAAAGAGGCCTTAGCCGGTTATTTTTGCTGAACGCTTTATCGTAAAAGCGTTGGCCTACTCCTAGTCTGGGGAGAATTCCTGAAATAATGATATGATTAGTTTTAGTCTTGAATTTCCGGATCAACTTCCCGTGGAGGAGTAGGAGGAAGAATATATAGGAAAAACAGACACCAGGAGACCTATTGGTCCATAACTAGGGTATATGTTGTACTACATACTACTAACTATCAACTACATGTAAGAAGACAGTTGAAAAATTATACCATGTCCCTAAAGAAGATAGGAACATGGAAGTTTCGTAGTGAAGAATGATAGGATATGAAATATGCTAATTACAACTAGCACTAACACTAATCGATCTGGGGATTATATTATGAATTCGCAGGGCAATATCAATCAATACCCATTTACTTTATAGTGCACGTCAAGTCTGTTTTTAAATGAAGTTATTGTGCTGGCATCGACAACATTTGCTGGAAATTTGTTCCATCGATCAACAACTTTAACATTGAAATAATTTTTACGGAGATCAGTGATGCAACGTTGACCGTTCTGTTTAAAATCGTTATTTTTTGTTGTCACTTGAGGAGAAAGCTCAAATAGGCTCTCTTGATTAATGACATCAAATCCTTTTAGGATCTTAAAGGTTTCTATCAAACCCCACGGATTCTACGAACCTTTAAGGAAAACATATTAAGTTTCCGCAGTCTCTCTTCATAAGATGAATCTCGCAGAGATGGTATTAGTTTGGTTGCTCTTCTTTGAACTGATTCCAATTTGGCTTGATCTGTTACGAAACAAGGCGACCATAATTGAACTGCATATTCTAAGTGCGGCCTAACCAAAGACGTGTATAATCGTAACATTATTTTCTGAGTTTTATGTTCAAAGTTGCGTTTAATGAAGCCCAACATCATATTCGCCTTTTTACTGGCAGCTAGTCAATGCGTACTGGTTTTATGATCATAACTAATGATGACACCTAAATCCTTTTCCTGCTGTATTTCAGTTATCGATTTATTTTGCATTTGAAAGTTATATTTGAGGTTATCGTTGCCTAAATGCATTACTTTACATATATCGGAATTGAATTTGAATAGCTATTTATCACTCCAATCTGATAGTTTGTCGAGATCACTTTGTATGAGTTCGCAGTTTTCTCTAGTATATGTTTTACCGCCTAATTTGGTGTCTTCAGCAAATTTCGATATTTTAGATACAAGTCCGCAGTCCAGATCATTGATATATATCAGAAAAAGAGTAGGACCCAAGACCAAACCCTGAGACACCCCACTAGTAACATCTAACCAATCAGATGCCTCGCCATTTATTACTACCCGTTGTTTACGATTTGAAAGCCAATCGCCAATCCATGAACATAACTGCTCTCCTAAGCCATATGCCCTAAGCTCGGTCAAAAGTCGCTTATGGGGAACTGTATCGAAGGCTTTCTGAAAATCAAGGTATATTATATCCGAGGGAGTTTTAGCGTCCTAGTTTGAATAAATGACATTGAAAACATCGAGTAGGTTTGTTAAGCAGGATCTCTTATTTCGAAATCCATGCTGGGAATTTAATATTGAGTTATATTCATCGAGAAAAGACACTATTTTATCCCGCAATATTTTCTCAAATAGTTTAACAATCACAGACGTTAGACTAATTGAACGATAATTACTTGCAAGGCTCTTACTCCTGAGGAGGAGGAGGAGGAGGAGGAGGAGGAGGAGGAGGAGGAGGAGGAAGAGTCAATGAAATGGTAAGGGAGACATAAAAGGCAAGAACTACAATAGGAGAGAGAAATGTAAAAGGGAAAGAAAGGGAGAAGAGAAGTGAAGCAAATTAAGAACTGAGCAGGAAATGAGAGAAAGGAGTGACAAGAGATAAGTAAAGGGAAAAAGGAGAGTGAAGGAGAGGGGAAAAGGAGAGAGAGAGAGAGAGAGAGAGAGAGAGAGAGAGAGAGAGAGAGAGAGAGAGAGAGAGAGAGAGAGAGAGAGAGAGAGAGAGAGAGAGAGAGAGAGAGAGAGAGAGAGAGAGAGAGAGAGAGAGAGAGAGAGAAGAGAGAGAGAGAGAAGAGAGAGAGAGAGAGAGAGAGAGAGAGAGAGAGGAGAGAGAGAGCGAGAGGAGAGAGAGAGAGAGAGAGAGAGAGAGAGAGAGAGGAGAGAGAGAGAGAGATGAGAGAGAGAGAGAGAGAGAGAGAGAGAGGAGAGAGAGAGAGAGAGAGAGAGAGAGAGAGAGAGAGAGAGAGAGAGAGAGAGAGAGAGAGCTCACATGTATCTGTACCATGACCGTCTGCCTGTATTTTGTTCCTGCTTTCATTATCTTTCTTTTCTTTCCCTCGTTCCTTTTTTACTTTACTGCTCCCTCCATCCCTCCCTCCAAAGTATAAGGGGGGAGGGATGTCGTCACGCTTCCCTCCTCGACTCTTCCTTCCCTCCAGGCCTTATCTGATGAGGCAATTGACGAACGGGAGAGAAGTGGAGGGAAACGGGTTGAGAGGAAAGGGAGAGGCAAAAGGAAAAATAGAGAGAAAAAAAAGCTTTAGGGGGATTAGAAGGGAGAGGGAGGAAGAGAGAAAGATGAAAAAAATTATATGTCAGTGAAAAATTGCGATAAAAGTGAATTGTCTATTTAGGTTAGGAAGAAAATGTGCTAGATAGTAATATTGTTATTATAAAAGAACACATAATAATCTGTAATACATTTACGCACAAGAAGACACGTGTTTGAAAATAATGTAATTTGATAGTTAACCCTCATAAGATATAAAAAATGAGGATACTTGCACACGTATGTTCATCTGAGTTCGATAACGTTAGCTTTATATATGTTGTTAAATGGCAATTACGTTTTGTTTTTTGTTTTTTTATACCGCAAGATAAAGAAAGTCACGCGTCTGTTTGTCTCATTTTGTCTGTCCTTCAGGTTGGCGTATTGACTGCTATGCTTTATTATTTGTGCTTATTTACGGTTTATTCCGTTGTGTTTGTATTTACGATTTTGTTTTACTTATATTTTTTAGAAACTATAGTAAGGCAAAGCTAAAAAATTTCGGCATCAGAAAGCAGATTTTTTTATTTATATATTTCAAAGTCAAAACTAAGAAAAAATCATGTATAATCCTCTATATTAACCACAGAAAAATTATATAATGACTAAAACTAGTAACAACAATGCTATGAGGACGTTGTGACAGGTGGTGGCAGGTGGTGAAGGACACAGGGACTGAGGAATAAATGTTGATAAATATTGTATTCCAGTGAAGCAGCCTTCGGTCAAAGCTGAACAGGGATGGTATAAGACACATTTCTCAGCGAGTATTCCCTACATCATCTACGCACCGACAGTAATAGTGATAATAGTATTGATGATGATGAAATAATATTGATGAAATTAATAATAATGTTATTATTATTATTAGTATTAATAATAATAATAATAATAATAATAATAATAATAATAATGATAATAGCAATCATAAGAATGATATAATCTTACTATAACTCTAAACACACCACACAAACCACACACACACACACACACCTACACACGCACACACACACACACCTACACATGCACACACACACATGCACACACACACACACACACACACACACACACACACACACACACACACACACACACACACACACACACACACACACACACACACACATACACACACACACACACAGACACACACATTTTCTCCTTCCACTGGTTTGCAGTTCAACTTTCCTGCCGCTGCGAGTTCTTCGTAATTGTTTTTTCACTAGTGTCTCCAGTGTTCAATCTCCATTTTCACGTCGTTGTGAATAAATATATATATATACTAGAACAGAATTTTATATACAACAAGTAAATACGTACGTGTAGTGCATGTGACCACCATTAACCAGTAAAGATAAGGTTCCCAGAGTTGGGTGCGACCCGCTGACCACCGAGCCAGCCCCTCACACCGCCACGACTGGTGTTCACATGACACTACTTAATCATTGTTTTGTTTACCTCATAACCATTATGTGAGTTACTATTCACTCCAGAGGGCCTCCAAAAATAGAAAGGAGGCATATAGTATAGTTCTAGGGAGGAATAGAAGTTCGGTTGATGTGTTCAAATATATCTTCCTTACATTATTTAGCGGGCGCTTCATAGCTCAGTGTTGCTCTTTCTATGCAAAACATTTGGGTTCGAATCCCCCACACTCCAATAACAGTTATCTTTTACCAACCTCGGAACCCACCACTTTCCCGTCCATGGATCTGCCTCTCTGTATTTTTATTGAAACTTTGATTTGTATGAATATTAATAATTTCACCTTCTATTTGTAAATCGTCAGTTAATAGTGCTTTTTTTAAAAATCTAAATTCAATTAAATTCAATTAAAGTGTTAATTAGCTTACTTTTGTCGCTTAAAATTCAGAAGCTTAAATGTGTCTTTGTTGGTGTGCCCAGGGTGGGTGTGGGGGAGCGCGCGTCACAGGCTGAGGGCGACAGGTAAACATGTCACTAGGAACTATAATACAGGTAAACGGTAACAGGTAAAAATAAAACTTATAGTAACTCTAATACACAACCTGCAACTTTATTCATTTAATTGTGCATTCATTGCAAGGCAATTGATTGACAAATGAACCAATTAACGCAAAATGCGAGGGATAAAAAAATTATTCGCTGGAAGTAAAAGTTCCAGAAAAGTGTTCCAGTCCTCTCCTCACATGCCTTTCAGTCCCATTTCACAACACATACATGATTAAGAAAAAGAAAAAAAACGAGCATTCATAATCCTAAAGTTTATGTTTGCAAACAAATATGTATTACTCTAATAGCATCTAATGGCATCTAATCTTATTATTTTCTAATAGCAGCAATGACCTGCTTCCACCTGCCTCGCTTCGCCCCCTTCATAATAGCGACCATAACGACATTTTTTTTTTTTTTTTTTTTTTTAGTAAGAGCCAATAAAAACTAGATTTGGGTCAGGCAGTCGGGGCAGCGTGACGGCCTCTGCGCAGACCCGGTGTCGCGTTGTGTTGTTATAGTTGTTGTTATTGCAGTTTTTTTTTTTTTTTTTGTTGTTGTTGTTATTGGTGTTGTTTTTACTGTTGCTGTTGTTGGTGGTGATGATGGTGTTGGTGTTTAATATTGAGTTTATTTGATGGTAAGAACTATAGTGACACTGATATCTTTTATGGTGGTGGTGGTGGTGGTGGTGGTGGTGGTGGTGATGGTGGCGGTGGTGATGGTGGTGGTGGTGGTAAGGATGATACAGGAATGATATGGATGGCGTATCATGATTGTTGTGATGGTAACGGTTATGGAAGTACTAGGAACAGTGGCGATAATGTCATAACAATGCTGGCGGTGGTAGAGGTAATGATGATGATGATGTGCGAAAAGTGGGAAAAAGGATATCATGCCCCTTAAGATGATAGGAACATGGAGGTTACGAGTGAAGAATGATAGGCATGAAGTACTAACTGAAATTACTCGCGTGGCAATATCAAAACATAGTCCTTTACTAAAAAAAAAAAATAATAATAAATAAGTAGGGCCGAAGTAATCGAGTTGGGCATTTGATGCTAAGCTTTACCTAGTTTAGTAGTTAAGTGGGAGGAGGTGGAGTGGGAAGATTTGGTGCATACGGGCAGGCAAACACACGTACAGGAGTAACAACACCACAACACTAACATTTATAGATAGCGTTCCCGCCCCTCACTGACGCCGAACAAGGGGATCCATTTCCTTCCCGAGTCAAGTCTCTGCAATGCCCTCAAACAAACCCACGAACAGCTGACTGGAGTACACATTTATTTTTACATCACAAAGAACTGGCCAAGGGCAAATCAAAAAGTAACAAAAAGTCTGCTTTATGGAAAGACTTCTACGTTTCAGTTTTTAATCGGATTTGTGGCTAACAGTTATTAAGTTACGAAATATTCACACAATTAATGTTATAAGAGAAGAAAATTATCAACGGATTCAAACGAATATTGTTTCTTGTTTGCCAAAAGTGTATTTATAAATGTACAAAAATTGTACATATATAACTTTTTTCTATTTTTTGACATATTTGATTGTTTATTTACTTATCATAGCCTTGGGACTGATCTGACATTATCTATCGCAAATAATCTCTGGCGCTACAAGAAGCTTAAACGTGAGTTAGAGCTTAATGCCGGAAATGGCGATATTGTTAATGATAATAAGGATATATATGATGATGAAATAATAATGATAATATGAATAACAATAGAATAATAATTAAAAAAATGCCAATGACTATAATGTCGAAAAAAATAGGCATAATAATAATAATGATAATAATAGTACAACATAAATATATTAATAATGACAATACTAATGATAACAGTCGTAATCACAACAATGCTATGAGGACGTTGTGACAGTTGGTGGCAGGTGGTAAAGGACACACGGACTGAGTAATGAATGTTGATAAATGTTGTATTCCAGTGAAGCAGCCTTTGGGCAAAGCTGAACAAGGATGATATATGACACATTTCTCAGCGATTATTCCCTACACCATCTACGTACCGACAGTAATAGTGATAACAGTAATGATGATGATAGTTTAATATTACTAAAATTATAACACTGTTATTATTATTAATAATAATAATAATAATAATAATAATAATAATAATAATAATAATAATAATAATTATAATAATAATAATAATAAGGATAATAATAGCAAAGATAAGAATAATGCAATCATACTATAACTCAAAACACACCACACAAACACACAAAACACACACACACACACACACACACACACACACACACACACACACACACACACACACACACACACACACACACACACACACACACACACCACACACACAACACACACACACACACACACACACACACACACACACACACACACACACACACACACTGCAAACGACGTATTTGTATCGCGAACCAGATCTCTAAAGCGCGCGAAGTAATCAAGCTAAAAAGTGTCAGACGTATAACTCTTGGAACACAAGGAGGAGGAGGAGGAGGAAGAAGAAGAAGAGGAAGAGGAGGAGGAGGAGGAGGAGGAGGAGGAGGAGGAGGAGGAGGAGGAGGAGGAGGAGGAGTAGGAGGAAGAGGAGGAGGAGGAGGAGCAGAAGGAGGAGGAGGAGGAGGAGGAAAGGATAAGAATATTGCAACGCTGCCTTAATACTGAAGTGATATCTTGATTTCCTCTTGCATCACAGTGTCTCAGTCTATCCTGAAGCCATGGGAGGAGAAGGAGCAGGAGGAGGAGGAGGAGGAGGAGGAGGAGGAGGAGGAGGAGGAGGAGGAGGAGGAGGAGGAGGAGGAGGAGGAGGAGGTGAAGGAGAATTTTTTAAGAGAACAATATTACATAAATCCAACGAACTATCATCACACACACACACACACACCACACACACACACACCACACACACACACACACACACACACACACACACACACACACACAAACACACACACAACAACACACACACACACACACACACACCACACACACACACACACACACACACACACAAAACACACACACACACACACACACACACACACACACACACACACACACACACACACACACACACACACACACACACACACACACATACATATGTATCGAGGAATATTCCTGAAATTCGAAATATCCTGACAAGGCAAATTTAATTGCAAAATTAAATTGAAAAACATCGTAGACAGCAAGTCTAGAAAACAAGTCAAAAAGAAAAATATTATAGTTGTGATATAATGTGGTAATGTTAAATAAATATATATATAAAAAAGCTTGCCCCAAATTAGGCCTGGAAAAAGAAAATGGAGTGTGGAATGGGAACGTAATGATGACATGGAAAAGGAGGGGAAACCTTTATAGATAAAATTGTGTGATTTATATTATCTCTATTTTGTGCGTGTGTGTGTGTGTGTGTGTGTGTGTGTGTGTGTGTGTGTTGTGTGTGTGTGTGTGTGTGTGTGGGTGGGTGGGTGGGTGGGTGGGTGTGTGTGTGTGGGTGTGTGTGTGTGTGTTTGTGTGGTTGTGTGTGCGTGTTGGTTTGAGTGAAGCTTAGGAGTAGGAGGAGGAGGAGGAGGAGGAGAAGTAACAAGCCACAGCAGGAAAACAATTGGATAAACAATAATGGAACAAAATATGGGAGCAACTAATGGAGAGACAGAGAGAGAGAGAGAGAGAGAGAGAGAGAGAGAGAGAGAGAGAGAGAGAGAGAGAGAGAGAGAGAGAGAGAGAGAGAGAGAGAGAGAGAGAGAGAGAGAGAGAGAGAGAGAGAGAGAGAGAGAGAGAGAGAGAGAGAGAGAGAGAGAGAGAGATGCACCATAGTTGTCTCTTTCTTTCCACATATATTTTGTTCCTTACCTTTCTCCCTTTTTCTCTCACCCTTTCACTCTTTTTAACCTTCAATAATATTCACACATTAATATTCACACCTCATCACTATACTTTCATTAAGCGGGGTTTTTGCTACCTCTTTTTTTTTGCCCTTAGCTAGTCCTTTGTGATGTAAAAGAAAGAAAATAGAATAAACTGATATATTTTCCTGATAGTCTATTCATACCTTTATTCAGCTTGTACATTTTTTCGTATATTTTTCACAACACTTCGTTTGCATTGGCAGGAAGGAAGCGAGGGCGAAACATCAATATATCAGAATTTTCCCCTGTGTATCTTTTCCTCCCCCTGGCTAACAATGCGCAGCAGAATTTTTTTCGTTAACGCTAAATATTTGGACTACATATCAGTGTTTGTTAATTAAGAAAGTGGGTAATTTTTTTTTTTTTCTCTCTTTTTTTTTTTT